>SNQJ01S0003673.1:269945-294764 GCA_010110895.2 Picea sitchensis | reverse complement strand
AGTAATTTCAGCACTTGATCAAACGAATTATTATATATGTTAATTGAAAATGGAGAATCCTTTGTTTGTTTGTGGTTATAAAATGAAGTTTGTTTATTTATTTGTTTGTGGTTATTGAAATGAAGTGTAATTATGCCGAAAGGCGTATATCTATTGGAGATGGGCACAATTAATCACCTTTTAATCTAAAATTCTAATCTGATGCCTAACAATTGAAAATGCTGGAATATTCTTAGTCGTCCTCCGAAATCAATGAATGCGATTTACTCTTCATAACTTCCTTGTATTTTTGAATGCATCAGTTAACCTATTTACTTTTTAACATTTACCTAATCATATTAAGAAATTACTGTACCACCATATGATTGCCACTTTTAACTGATTAACCTTTGGAATTACCACATTTAAGATTAACTTTTGGATTTCCTCAGCTCTATGTGTGTTTCAGATGTCCGTGTTTCAATTCACCACAGTGTTGTCCATCACCTTTGGAATTACCACATTTAAGATTAACTTTTGGATTTCCTCAACTCTATGTGTGTTTCAGTTTTCCATGTTTCAATTCACCAGAGTGTTGTTCATCTAGATAACTTTCGGTGTTCACCAGCCGCAACACCAACCACTTTGCGGTTGTGCTAGTTATAAATGTAAATGCATAATACAATTAATTTAACAAATAAATTAATTTTAGATTGAAATATTTATGAACTAATTTATTTAGAACAAAGGTAGAAATACAGAAAATAAGGGAATAGTGGACTAACTAAAGCTTTCACAAATCCCAAAAACCCCAAATTATTTTTAAGAAATCAATGATAACCTAAAATTTACAAAGATATAACTTTCTTCAATTCAATTTGTTAACATTGCATAAGATAGGAGCGCATAGAAATTACAAACATGTGAATAATCTATATATTGCAGCATCCATTCCTATATGTTTTATGAAAACTATGAAATATTAGAATAGTCTACAACTAGTAATAGTTATGAAAAGTAAGAAAATATAAAATAAACAGGTTTCTTGTCAATGTGAGAAGATAACTTACAATGACAAAAGATAACTCTTTTCATGACTACAATGGTTCTATTTAAAACATTTTCTTATGAATCATGACCTTCTATCTCATGGTTGTTGGCCTTCTTTCTGCTAAACTACTGACTTTCCGAAATTACTTGGATTTCCTATATTGCATGTCTTTCCATCCTTACATGATTGTTGTCATTATCTTCATCTCGATGATGAGGTTTCTTTAATTAAAATCTTATATATTGTATAATTTCCTTTAATTCACAGAACACCATCAACCAACTATATATGGATTTTGGAGGTAGTGTAAATTGGATTTTCTTATCCATTACATTATGTTGACTTTCAAGTTTTAGGTCACCTCTCTTCTTTCAACTTGATATAGATGCTTCCTTGAAAATCATCTTCAATCCACACTCTTTTTCTTGGTCATATTTGATGAGGGATGTCCCGTTTATGACACTTTTTCTAATTACATAACCTTCCTTCAAGTATTCACTTCCCTTCCTATTATATAGTATGTCTATGCACAATCCTTCACCACGTTTCCTATGAATAACAAATATGTACTTATGTTTCATATCAATATGGAAATAACATATGTAAGCAGTAAAACATATATCCCTCCTCTATGTAATGAAGTTATTCCAATCAAATCTTTGTCAGAGAAATGCATAACAACATTTCTTGCAAATATTATTCATACAAATCCATATACAATAGAAATGTATAAACACAAATGCATGATTTTATCTTTCTCTTACTATGTTTTATCGAATTTAGGTAGAAGGAATCCAATGTTTCCATGATAAATTTATAAAATAAATTCATACAAATCATTCTCTTGAGTTCATTTGCACCATAAATTTAGATTCAATTTTATTAATTATATGCGATTTAAACCATTTATATTGAGGTTTTGGTGTAAACTTTTCTATTGTAAGGTGATCGTTTGATTTCTTCCCAAACAATATCTTCTTAAAATGATTGTAAAATGTAGAAAATCAACAAATTTGTTAAACATGGAATAAGAGGGCATAGATCTATGAAAGAGAAAAGCTTTAATCAATGCATACGAATATTCCTTATTTTATTTTCATGTAAGATTAAAATCATCAAGGATTTTTTTTTATGTGTGTGCATATGAATTCTTCATGTAAAAAAATGAAGAATTTTGATTTTATACAAAGAGACTTGAAAGTTCCTCTTCTTACTCTAGATGTTTTCAAAATAAGGCATTATGTCAAATATTATTTGAAACTACGAAAAAGAGGATATTGATATTGCATCAATCTTTCCTGAATTCACTACCTCTATGCTTGTTTTTAGTGAATTTATATAAATAAAAAATCATGTAAATAAAAAAGATCTTGAATATTTACAAACAAATAGTTTTTAATGATCCATTTTCATTCACACATACCAATATTTCCTAAATTCACTAACAATGTGTTTGTTTTTAGTGAATTTATATAAATAAAAAATCATGCAAGGAAAATAGGATCTTGAATCTTTACAAATAGTTTCCAATGATCCATTTTCATTGACACATGGATCCTTCCTTAAATCAATCATTGAATCATGTAAACAAAATATGAAGGTATTTAGATCAAATCAATCATTGAATCATGTAAACAAAAGGTGAAAGTATTTAGATCCAAGAAAAGAAAACTTGTAAGTTCTTAAAACCGTGACCTGCTTCTTCTAAACAAATGGGTTTTCATAGGGGTGCCTTATTCACAAAGAAACAACATCATTAAGTTGTCTCATGATATCTTTATCTTATGGTAATTATCATACTCATTCTTGTGAAATTTTTCATGATATCTTTATCTTATGGTAATGATCATACTCATGCTTGTGAAAATTTTAAAGTATGGATATTTGACCATTTCAAACCCGGAACTTGGAGAAAAGAGATAATTTCTTTTATAAATATCAGGCCAGGCACATTGTTAATCCTTACGGCTATTCGTTTTGTTTTCTTGGAAAATGAACCTCAACAAGGTAATATAGTTTTAGTAAGGCATTGTCTTAATGGCTCTTAAATGAAACAAACTCCTTTTCTCCAAATCCTTTTACATAACCTAAGACATGAATCCATTTCAATTAAAACCCTTTGTTAAAGCATTTTAAAGTTAAATGAGTGTTCAAGAGAATTCAAACTATGAGAACATGTGCATAATCTTGAAAATAAAAGGAAAATAAACACTAAGGTAGCTCTGATTTAGTTGGAAACACGAAAGAAACACATCCACTACACATGAAAGGAAAACATTACCCATTTCATCATTTCACGTGTGATTATCAATCCTTTGGTATAGAAAGTATTTGTGATACATTTTATTTCATATTTGATAATCAATCCTTTGGTATAAAAACTATTAGTGATGCATTTCTCTTGTGAAAGATATACAAGAAATATGAAGGGAGTTAATAGAAAATCAAAGAATGGGAACACATAATTAATATTATACCAAAAAAATGAAAAAAAAGCAAAATTGGCTTCCTCGCACTTATTCCTACATTCATTTAAAGGTATGATAGTTTTGGGGGATGAAAAATCATTTTTAAGCTATTGTGGTTATCTTGGAAGTAAGAGACACTATATCTTTACTTTGGGAGAGATAACACTTTACTTGGTCACCCAATCCATCAACCAAGATGGATAACATATTTGTTAGTGAAAAAACACATTAATGGATATGTAGGAATGCTAGAAATGCAACAAAGGGTTATATCCAATTTTTTTTTTGGACGAAAATGCATTATCAAAGGTGTTTTTATCAATGCCCAATGGATTTGGTTAAATGATGGAGTTGATCATTTGTTGGAGAAGCTTTAAACAACCATGGATTTGCAAGAAATTGGTAGAAAATGTCATAAACAATAGCACATTAAAGAATGACATTTCATGGAGTGAAAATGATAAAGACATTGAGAAAGGAGGGTTCATATGGCTTTTATAGTCTTGAAACTAAGATTTTCATAAGGAAAACATTAGTAACAACCAAGTTAAATGAAAACCATAGATTGTAGACCCTTGTGAGGAAATTGTTAAAATTGTAGGGAAAATAAGAAATTGAAATGATTTATTTTCATGGTAGCATAAAATCATTGACTTTGAAGCCTTGTTTTGCAATTTGAATCAGTTTGGAATGTAAATAGGATATCAAGTTCAACAATTTGGCCTTTAGAGAGTTAATTGGGTAAAACACAACCTTGGCAGTTTCCTCTCACCATTTTAATTAATTTTTTTTAGTTCAACCTCTAGGGGTGAATTACTAGGCTCAGGAGGAAAACAAGCCTCTAAACTTGATAATTATATAGCCAAAAAGAAAAATTGTCATCTTGGTGGCTTGTTAGGAAGCTTAATGATTTGGAGCTTTGACACATCTAGTGAAGAAAATATTGATGGAAATGCTACAAGACCTTCAAAAAATCAATTCCCAACTACTTACTAATGATTTTGTATTTTATACACAAAATCATACTTGACATAGCAAAGTTGGGCTACTAAGAGTCTACTTTCGATCACCAAAGACCCTAGTAAGTCACTAACACTCCAAGACATTTATTTTTATTTACACGCCTTAAAAAAGATAAATATTGTAGAAATAAGATTATGTTTCCATCATACAACATTCATAATCATCACAAAGTCACACATGAAGAAAATACTTCTTGTCAAACCATTGAAAAGTAATTAAAATTGGAACAAGTGGAACCCCTTTGTTTTTCAACTTCATAAAACCATTACTCATTATCATGACATAATATTGGTGAACTATTAGATACAAGATGTAGAGGACACAAATATATTTATATTGTGTGGTATGATGCGTCATTCATCCTTCAAATTGATCAGCTTCCTAATGTGGGAGGCAAGATTACCTAGTTGATGGGAAATTTCTTAACGTGTGTTTTTATACCCATGGCCTTAGAATTGAATTCCTTCAATTCTTTGAGTTTTAAGGGCCCAAAGTAACTTCTTTTGGAATCCAAAACTAATTTTGATTWAACACACACAAAAAAATACACAAATAGCCCTTGGACGCTAAAGTCTAACTCTTGTTCATAGATTTGTTTTATTGCATGAAAATATGAACATGTAAATATGAACATGTGACAATTTTGGATATATATATTTTAATAAGGTTTATTTATGTCGCTACGATCATCATGCAAGGAATTGATTTTAATTGCAAAGTATCCTCGTGAAACCCAATGCATTTCTAAAAAAACTTGATAAAAAATACCATTGTGCTTTGGATATTGAGTGAATTATTCCTAGTGATGATGAATGAGTATGATCATCTTAGATGGGGCTAGAAAATATAACTATTTTCCTAGGACTATGCATTCCCTTCACACCAACAGTTTGTGCACCATTCTTGCCATACATATCCATCCATTTCTAGTGCCAAATCCATGAATCTCATGATCCAAATCTATGGGCTACTTAGCTATAACAATTCTTCATTAGAAATGGATTTAAATTAATATTGTATTTTCCAATACATTATTTATATCTACTTTTCACATCATTGCATCATTTCATTTATACATACATATGGTACTTGCTCATTTCCCTAATCATTTATTTGATATCCAATGTGAATCCATTTCAACTAGGGATTCGAAGTTAAATGCTACATCAATTTTTGTTATTTGGAGAGAAGACTTTTGTCTAATAAAATCATTGTTATGAATATATGAAATAATTTTCATCTAAATTTGATTTTATTAATTTAGGTTAAGTTTCCTTATAATGCAATTAAACAAATGCAATATTAATTTAATTTTTAAGTAGTTTGCAACAAATTTTCAATATACAAAATAAATAAAACAACTTCACCTTATATAATTATAATAATAAGAAAAATAACTCTAACACTACTTGATTGAGTCCTTTGTAGCTACTCTTCGAGTTCTCCTTGCCTTGTTTTCTCTCCAAAAGTTTTATCCTCCCAACTAGCTAGGAACAACCTCGTCATGTCCCTAGATTGAAGAAAACCTTGGGTGGTGTTGGGCCTGTGATATGGTTAATTTAATGATGATGATTAGATATTTTTTGACCAATATTGTATCTGCATTTTCTTGTTTTCAAGAGTTTTGAAGAGTTTTTGTATTAAATCGTCATGATTCATACCAGGTACATATGATTGATGTTTTATGATGGTTTTGAGTATAATTCAACATGTTTTAATGATTTCAAGAAAATAATTTGCATTATGTTTGTCACAGGGAAAAATCACTGGTCGTTTTTGCATCCGACACTCCATTAGGTACTGCATCTGGCACTCTGTCTGGTACTCCATCTGACACTTTGTCTAGCACTCCGTCCTGCACTAAAACCATGGTCGATTTGGTGGTTATCATATTGGCAGCCAATGATGGGAGAATCAAAGACATGGGTTTTCCTTGTGCTCGTGGCCTCCAGCTACCGAGATTCTAACAACTTGAATTGGGTTGTTATGATGGGCAATTATTGGCTCACCTTGTTTCTAGAAGCCAACGACGGTTAAGACGCATTGAATGCAATTTACTGTTTTTAGAGGAGTTCGACCCTTCGAGTGGTTGACCTCTCAATTTGTAAAATCTATAAATACCACCTCAGTGGTCAGACAAAGAGTTAGGAGAGAAAAAGAATAGTTCAACTCTGTTTTTCCATTTTCAGACATATTTTGCTAAAACGATGTAAAACTGTTTTTTCATTTTAATGTTGAAATCATGTTGCTTGAGCTCGCGATTCATCATTGAGGAGTAGGCATGACTTGCAGGGGGGGCCACCAATGGTCTGGGTGAATATTTAGTTAGTTTTCTTGTGAATTTGAGTAGTGTAATCGTCATTTTGTTTATTTCCTGTACATGAGTTTTTATTTTGTTTATTTACTATATAAAATGTTGTTCACAATTTAATTGTTTTAATACAGTTTTGCAGGTTATTATGAAGACTAGTGTCAATATGCAATGACCTTTTAGTTAGGAAATAAACTTGCAAGTTTTAGATACTAACCCTTGTGCAAGTTTTAGATACTAACCCTTGCAAGTAATTGTGAAGTTTAATTTAAGAATCGAGTTCACTTGCTTATTATCTTGATTAGTTTCTTATTGGGTAATCTTGTTTAGTTTACTTGCTGTAGAAATGATCATAGGTTAGTTAGTTGTTTTCTTTCTTATTTACTTGCTTTGTTAGGGTAGTTGCTTGTCTATTTACTTGCTTTAATAGGATAGTTGCTTATTGAATTTGAGTAGGTTAATTAAAGGAGTTTGATGTTGTTATTTCTTATTAGGTAGATTAAATATATAGTTTTCTTTTGCTCATTATAATGGTTAAGTAAATTTTCTTTAAATAGGGTTTTCATTTGCTTCCATAGGACTATCCATTGATCCTTTGTTCAAAAGTTACTTAGGATAAATAGTTAAAGTTTCTTAGTAGGGTTTGATCATTAATAGTCTTTGCTTAAGTAGATTATCCCTTAGATAGCCCATTTCCTTAGTTAGACTATACTACCTCTAGCCTTTCTACCTTGGCACATATAGTGCTACAACTCTAAGTTTACTTACCCAGGCTTGACAATTTAATTGAGGATTTTTAGTGTTTTTTAGTGTTTTTTAGTGCATGTAGAACACCCATCAGTTTTGGTGTCGTTGTCGAGGAGTTGTCTCAAGGTAGGAAATAGATCATTTCTAAACTTTATCATTAGTTTGGTGGCAGGGGAACTTTAAGATGAGAGGTAAGAACCTGTGCATCTGCTATAGCAGGTTCCCCCAAACCCAATGGTAATTTTTGTTTTATTTTTGTTTGCTTTCATGAATAGACCTAGAGACCCAAAAGGTACATATATTAAATCTAAATCAGATCTTTCAACCAAGGTTCCTTCCAACCTTTTTGGGGGAAGAAACATCTCACTCATAAGATCCACGAATCAATACCGAAAAACATGAGCTAGCTCAACCCAAAGAGCTAAAGCAGTCTCTGAAGAGACTAATGCAAGGAGCACTATAGTAGAGAAAATTGAAGCATCAGTAATATTGGGAGAGGAGGCAAGACCACTCGAGCGTTCCTTAGAACCAAACAATACAACCTTTGTTTTCTTACCACCATCAGAATATCCTAAATTTGAAGACATCATAGACCCTGAACAGGTGAATACCTTGTTTGGTATTTCAGCCAACATAATTGTCTCTCAAGTTGACACAAAAACTTTGGCACCAATAATCTCAACTGGCTCGAGTAGAGTCCCAGACAACCAAGTAGTAGGAAGACCTTCCCATAAGAGGGATACCTTGTTCTCTTTAAGAATAAAACCACTTAAGTACTCTCTTTTCATAAACCAAACCAATATGGATGATCGAAAGAATCACAACAATGTAAGACACGGGGAGGAAGAAGAAGATGGAAACCAAACCGAAACTACCTTCGGGTTTCCAATTTTACACACCACCCCAGATGTCAATATGAAAAATATTCCCCTCTCAGCACTGCTCACCTTTTATGGTAAAAGCAATGGAGATCCATATACCTTCATATTTGAGTTCGAAATATTGCATATAAGCTACAACTACTTACAAGATGCCCAAAAACTAAAACTTTTTCCTGCCACCCTCAAGGACTCTGCACTAAGAAGGTTCATGGGGTTGGGGGAATCCAGTATTAGGTCTTGGGAAGCCATGAAAGATATATTTCTTAATAAGTATCAAGACTACTGCAAGACCAAGGAGTCTTGTAATGACATCTTTAAAATCCAATAGTTATAAGACTAGACCCTTGAGGATTATATGGAACAGTTTGGTTATATCTCCCAGAAATCAAAATATCATGACCTTCCAGATGATGCAGTTAGGGATCTTTTCCTTAAGGGGATTTTGTAAGAATACCTAGATATACTTAGCCTAATGGCATCAGGTGACATCTCCCATATACTATTTGCCGAAATCTATGAAATGTGTAAAAATTACTCGAGGAGTAGAGCTAAAACAGGAAAGAATGTTCAGAACCCTTATAATAGAAACTTAAAACCAACCAGTTTAGGTGTTATCACAAGAGTAGATATAGGGAACATTTTATAGAAATTCAAGACATATATCTTAAGAACAATAAGTTCCTAGTTGGACACCCTAAAAATTAAAAAGAAACGGGAGGAGGAAAATGCACCAATGAGCATATATTGCCCAAGATGCAGGAGGAAGCATTCCTCAAGGAAATTCCCATTAGATAACATTTAAGTTTGTGTCTTCTGCACATAATACCATTCAACTAAGAAATTTTCATCATTTCCCAGTTTTTTAGCCATCTATAGGAGTGGGGATCCTAGGGAATCCTCTTATGCACCTAGGAGGCCATGGCAACCTAGGAACTAGCCCACATACCCAGATCCACAATCTCAAGTTCCACCCTATTATCAACAACAACAACAATGGAACTCACCAGGTTGGCGAAACTGGTCTACACAATACCAGCATCCTTGGCTTCAAATATGAAGAGGAGGGCTTAACCAAGGAAACCCTCAAGTTCCACCTTTCCCTATGTCCAACCATCCTTACCCTCAGTTTCCACCGAACACTCTGCAGCTTCTGCCATGTTTTGTTCCACCACCTTTACCTCCTATTCCACAAAAACAACTGCAACAATATCATAATGCAAGCTCCCTAAGACCAACAATATTACCAGCACAACTAGTGCCCAATCCTAATAATAAACCCACTCAACCTCTTCACAATTTTGAGATGCAAGCCTTCCCAACATATGTTATTACTCCTGTTCCACTACAGGAGATTCAAATGAGGTCGGGAAAAGTTCTRGACARGCAAAGACCTTCAATAGTCATCCAGKCAGAAGAAGATGAGGAAACCCCCAAACATCCTACGGATGACACTAGGTGGGAAGATGTTATTATTCCCAAGGACCAAGAACCCAAGCTTCCCCAAAATGAACCTTAAATAATTACGAAGGTCTATCCTTATCCAAATAGATTAGTAATCAAGAAACCTACCATAATTTGACATCTTGAATGAATTGAAGAATATTTTTGTCAAGATTCCCTTACTTGAAGCTATTAAGGAAATTCCAATATACAGTAAGGTAATCAAAGAATTGTGTATTAAGAAGCCAGGTAGGAAGCATAAGGAACCTTCTACAACACATTTGATAGGAGAACTTTCTGAGTATATATCAAAGCAACCAAAGCTAGAAAAACATGGGAATCCATGAAACCCTATAGTGACCATAACAATTAATGAGGTCTCCATTGGAAACACTCTCATAGACCTAGGGGCAACCATCAATGTTAAAAACTCTACTACCTTGGATAAATTACAATTAAAACCTCTTCTTAGACCTACCCCAACCATTTTGGAATTAGAAGATAAGACTAGGGTTATACCTGAAGGAATTTTGGATGATATAATAGTTACTTTAGCCTCGTGGGAGTACTTAGTAGACTTTATTGTCATTCACTCAAAGGATCCTACCAAAGGCCATCCCGTCATTTTTGGAAGACCTTGGTTAGCCACAACCAATGCATTTATCGGATCTAGAGAGGGAGAAATGACCATCTCAAATGGACTCTCTATCCAGAAGCTCACCATATACCCTCCAAATCAACCTATCATGGAGAATATATGGTAGATTGAATGTCCATACAAGAATGAGGTCTGGGAAGAACCCGTGTTACCAAGTAACCATGCCTGGGCACATCAAGAGCACAAAATAGAAAATGTGCTAAACCAGTTCATTTCTTCTATCACATGTGTTGATTTTCCACAATATTTTCCCCAATTTGAGTACATGTTTGGGGAAGAATTTCAAGAACAATTGGACCCATCCATTTTGTCTTCGACATATTTTATCTTCGAGATAGATGAGTTTTCCATGTATTATACCATGCCATATGAGATTAGCCCAGGAAAAGTTTTACATATAAACACCAGGCTGGATGCAAACCAACAAAAACAGTTAGTAAGTATCCTTAAAGAACAATCAGAAGCATATGCCTGGGAATACACTGAAATGATGGGTATACACCTTGACACATGCATCCATCACATATATACCTAGGGGGAAGTAACACCTGTTAGGGAACCCCAGAGAAGGATGAAACCAACACTCAAAGATATATTAAAGGAGGAGATCCAAAATTTATTAAATGTCGGATTTATTTATCCCATCTCTAACAGTAAGTGGGTATCCCCACTTGTAGTGGTTCCAAATAAAGTGACCAGGAAATGGAGAATTTGTGTTGATTTCTGGGAACTCAACAAATCCACTATGAAAGATTACTTTCCTCTTCCTTTCATCGACCAATTTTTGGATACCCTGTCTGTAAATAAGTATTTCTCCTTTTTAGATGGATATAGCGTGTACAATAAAATTCTCATAGCACCTAAGGACCAAGACAAGACCACCTTTACCTGTCCTTGGGGAACCTATGGCTATAGGGTCTTACCATTTGGATTGTGTAATGCTCCTACTACATTCCAACGAGAAGTACTAGGGATAGTTTATGATCTTATTCATGATTGTGTGGAGGTCTACATGGATTCCTTCATAGTTTATGGAAACACTTACCAGGAATCCTTAGATAACTTAGAAAAAGTCCTTATCACATGCCAATAAATGAACCTATCTCTAAGTCATGAAAAATGTAAAATGTTTTTAACTGAAGGAGTGGTTCTAGGACATCATGTTTCATCTGAAGGGATAAAAGTCGATCCTGCAAAGATTGAGGTCATCGTCAAACTTCCACCCCCCAAAACTCAGAAAGAGGTGAGAATATTTCTTGGACATGCCCAATATTACCAACGGTTTATTGAAAATTTTACAAAGATGGTTGCACCTATGTTTGGATTGTTAATAAAGGATGTTGATTTTGTTTGGACTGAGTAGTGTCAAACTTCCTTTGAAGCCCTGAAAGCTAATTTGTCTATGGAACCAGTTCTTAGAGGGCCCAATTGGACTCTCTCGTTTCACATATCCAATGATTCCTCTAAAACTGCAATAGGATGAGTATTAGGGAAGAAAGAGGACTAGCAGTCCTATGCCATTTATTTTGTGAGCAAGAACTTGTCCCCTGCCGAGGTAAACTACACAGTTACTGAAAAGGATTTTTTGGCAGTAGTTCATGCTATCAATAAGTTTCATCATTACAATATAGGTTACGAAGTATTTATACATACAGATCATTTTGCCATTATATTTTTCATGAATAAACCCATAACTAATGACTGAGTGACTAGGTGGCTCCTGCTATTACAAGAGTTTAACATCACCGTTCTTGACCGACCTGGAAAGGAGAATTTGGCAGTTGATTTCCTTTCACACATAAAAAATGAGGATGATGATATTCCTGTAGATGATAGTTTCCCAGACTAGCACCTTTTTTCCCCCTCAGTAAATACCCTTGTCGTTTGCAGATATGGAAAATTATCTGGCTACTAGGAATTTACCATCTCATTTGTCACCTCATGAAATGCATAAAATTATTACACAAAGTGCCAATTACTCTTGGGTTGGTCATGACCTTTTTCATACAGGTCCCAATTTGATTATTCATAGATGTGTCCGAGAGGATGAGGTACCACAACTACTACAAAGTTGTCATGATGGACCATGTGGTGGCCATTTTGTTGACAAACGTATAACATATAAGGTGTTACATTCAGGTTACTATTGGCATAGAATTTTCAAATATGTTGCCAAGTATGTGAGGAGTTGTGATAGTTTCCAAAAGGATAGGAAGACCTACGTCAAATGACGAAATGCCCTTGGGTGCCCAAGTTATGATAGAACCTTTCGAAAAATGGGCCCTTGAATTTGTAGGACCAATTTCACCCATGTCTCATAAGAAAAACTATATTTTGGTTTGTACATATTATGTCACCAAGTGGGTAGAGGAAAAAAACCTATTTAGGGCTACAGAAAAATATTTTGTCGAATTCATTTATGAAGACATCTTTACCTGCTTCAGTGTCCCTCATGAAATTGTTACATACCAAAGCACTCAATTCACTTCCAAGTTGATGAGAGAGCTAACAGATAAATATGGGATTAAACATTGTAACTCTTCTCCATACCACCCATAAGCTAATGGTCGGGTAGAATCTACAAACAAATTTATGGAAGTTATCTTAACCAAGACTATTCAATTACATCATCGAGATTGGGCTGATAGGCTTCGAGAGGCTTTGTGGGCCTATTAGACCACCTATAGAAACACCACCGGACATACCCCTTATGAGCTAGTGTACGGGAAACAAGTACTTCTACCAATAGAATTCCAAGTGAGGACCTTCCATATTGCCGCATAATTGGGATTAAACTTAGATGTGGATCAGAAACAATGAGCCCTACAATTGAATGAGTTGGATGAGATCAGGCAAGATGCCATCCAATGAACAATGTTAGTCCAAAACTAGAGGAGCAAGTGGCATTACAAGTTTATTAAGAAGAAACACTTCCAACCTGGTGATTGGGCTTTTTTGTTTGATTCCTGATTTAAAACCTTCAAAGGAAAACTCACCACCCGATGGTTGGGTCCTTACGCGGTAGTCACTGTATATGACAATGGAGCTATGAAAATCAAAACAATTGATGATGGACAAGCCTCCTTTGTAGTAAATGGAAACCGACTCAAATTTTATCATAAGCCCATTTTCAAAGAAGATTTTCTATAGGTTATGTCAACTGATGAGTAATTGGCCTTAGTAGATGGGGAAGTCCTCCCTTGTTCTTGAATATTTTCTGAATTTTTTCTACTGTACATATGTAAATAATTTTGAATTTTGTTGATAATCAATCCTAGAGATTGTTGTGGGTATTTATTTAACCAGGAGTATACAATTTCAAGGAAATATAAAAGAAGTATTTTTATTCAAAATATTGTTACACTTGAACCTTGTTGTCTGCTAAGCATCAAATGAATAACGACTTGCTGTAATTAGCCATTTTTTTGAAAAAAAAATCATATTCTCTTTTTCTTAAGGCATTTAAAAGAAAAATTAGTTGCTCTTGAAAATATTCACCACTATATAAGGAAGTAATACTGTAACCATCAATCTTAGAGGTCTCTCATATAGTTTTCCCAAGAAATCCGAGTAAGTGAGTAAAGTATCTTTATTAAAGATTAACAATGAGGTTTGATTAGCAGTTAGACATGGAAACATCACAATAACTTACAAAAGAAGAAAGTGAGTTGATCCTACAGATACCTTTCGGTTCTTTCCCAATGTTACCATCCACTACACACTAAAAAGATTGATTATATCAAATCTTTAGATAGGTTACGTCCGCTTAAGTATCCCTTACATCAAGAAAATCACTAAGGAATATAACAAAAATTCATCCTCTAACATAAATACCATCCCAATTGAAAAAAAGAAAGAAAGAAAAAGTTGTTTTCAAAGTTGTCCACCCATCTTCTTGCACAAAGAAATCTTATACTAAAATCTTAAAAGATGGAGGGCCAGTCTCTGAGGGTGTAAGAGGATAACCTGCCAAGATACTGAATAGTTCTGCTAACAATGGGTACCGACCTGTGGTATGACTAGGTAAACCCACCGGAGTATTGAACAAGCTTGCTGGCAGTGGGGCATTCTACCTAGCAAGGATGGTAATCTGACAAAAAATAAATAATAAATTTAAACTTGTCCTGATGTACATAATTACTTATAGACAAAGATGACATGAAGTATGTATGGTTAAGATAAGGTTAATGAAATCCATAAATTTTCCATTCGGAACTAACTTTGAGACTATATTGAAACTCTCTTGCCTACCTCTTCTTATATATATATAGGATTTCTTATACTATAGGTGGGTCCATCTTCTAACCATCTCATTAGACCAATCTATGGAATTTATCTCTACAAGTAACAAGTTGTAAATCTTCGGCTACTGGGAGAACTAACTGGTTTCCTATATTTTTTATTGTGAGGTGTCACAATACTTAGGTATGGGGGAGGGTTTCATGAGTTGACAAATGATAACATTGCCTAGAAGAAGTGAATATTTGTAAAAATGTATGTGTATTGTTTTCATGATATAGGCTATTACATCAACAGTCATTTTATTTTTTGAAATGCTAAATCCCCCGTGTGCTATAAATTGTTGTACATATCCTTAACATACCAATTTATTGGTTTATTTTTGTTACAGGCCGTTCATTGTAGAATTGAAATTGCATGTCTTATGTGAGTGGATTGAGTAAGCATGGTGGTAAAATCAATAATAATAAAACACTTTGCCTCTGATCCTAATCACTGCGACTGTCAAAACCATTCCAAGACTACAGGCTATCCATTACAGGAGGTAAAAATGCATTTCACACAGAGGTACCATATCGAGTGTCATATGAAGTTCCGTATGAGGTGTTGTATCAAGTTTGGTATGAGGTGCCGAACAAAGTTCCATATAAAAATATACACCAGTAACTGTCCACAATTTTAGGTAACAAGGAATCAATGCCATTTAATTGAATTAGTTCATGGAAATCAAGATTGAATGATTAAAACCTTAGACATTTTCATGATCAAATTTCCAAGTCAAAATACTTGGACATTGATCTAACTTCTTATCATTATGATTTCCCCCAAAAACATGCCTTCAAATTCGAAATCGCTCACACATGGAAACTCATGCGTGCATGTGTGAAACCATTTCCACCCTAGGTGTACTCATAAATGGAATTGGGTTATCCCATTATTCCTCACATTCACCTCTGCTCATTTGCGTTCACCCCTGTTTTTAAACACACTTAGCCTATATTCATTTCATTCCCCTGTTTAATTGCGCTCGACCTTTGCTCAATTGTGGAATTTGTTGCCCCATTTTCCCTATCCTCTATGAATTTATCCTTCTTTCCATTCCTTCACACCATCATGATGCCCAAATTATATGAGTCATCTTCCTACTTAGACCTTTTCGCCATCTCTGAGTTTGCACATTGCAGGGAAGTATTTTTGCACACAGATTGGGGCCGCTTTTGTTCCACTTGCAGGGCCATGATGATGGCATATCAATGCAATTTTCCCTCATTTTTGATGGGAATACAATGCACATGGGGTCTCTCACCTTTGGGGTCTCAGAGGAGTCCATATCCGCAACCACAAAGCTTCCATTAATGGGGGACATATGCTTTAAAAACCACCAGTTGCTACAATTAAGCTATAACAGGGATTTTAAACCAGAATTTGAAAACATCTATGGAGCTAAAGTATACTCCAAGGAGTGGATAAAAGAGGAGCTAATCAACCCTTTCATATTCATCACCAGGTTGATCACATGTGAAGGTAAATATTCCACCTTTAAATCCTATCACTTTTGATTGTTAGCTCACTTTCAGTTCAATAAACCATTGAATTTTCCCTTCTACTTTTTAAATAGCTTGAAGAAGATGTCCTCTCAATTGAGGAGGAATGTAACCAACCCCCACAACAACCTCTTTCACCATCTCCTTATCAAACTCCTTGTCTTAGCTGAATTGGAAAAACAGGGGAAAACTTAGGATGAGTTCATTTACCAATTTGCAAACCCTCACTTGAAAATCAAGACTATCAAAAGGACATTGGATTTAAGGACTATTTTTCCATACAAACCCCACTCTACGAAAACTCCAAACCCTCCTGCACAAGCCATTTCTTTACCGGAAAAAAAATCCAAAAATCTTGTTAAAACCCCTGTAGCCTCATCGGGCAAAAAGACCAAGAAGCCTATTGCTAATATTCAGATGCCTTCAGTGTCTCTTGATCCTACACCCAACAATCTACAAGAAGTAATTCAACAAGACTTTCCTACAGTTCCCACAAATAGGAGAGGATATAATCGATGTCATAGAGGAGTTCTTCGAAAGATTACCCACAATCCAAGAGTAAAAACTTATGCAAAACACCTGACTACTTCGGACCTTATTCAAGTATCCTCCGATCTCAAAATCCCTCCCAAAAGACTTAGGGAAGTATCTGGAGATTAATTGAATCCTCAAAGAAAGAGAAAATCCAAACATACTTCTCCTCATCAACCCCCTATTACTCCTAACTCATAGATGCCTACCTAGATCCTAAGAATGATATACACTCCACATATTTCAAGGGATCTAAGCCCTCCTTTGAGATATATGATCCTACTCCAGCCATTGACAAATTACAACAAGATAATTTTCATCTGTTGTAACAATTGGAAGATAGGAAGACTATGGACACACATATTCACCATGATAATGCAATCCTCGAAGCAAAGGTGAATTCCCTTCAAATGTTTTTTGACAAGATGACCAAAACCAACCGCAACCTCAAGGCACAATTGAAGCAACACAAGAGGCACAAGACAAAATATTCATGGAAAGAAGGGGAAGCTTCTAAAGATGATCCTTCTCAACAAGACTAGTCATGAGGGGCAAGTCCTTTTTGTTTGCAGTGGGACCTATGAAATCTTAGATGTGGGGGTAATGTTGGGCCCGCGATGTGGTTAATTTAATGATGATGATTAGATCCTTTTTGGCCAATATTATATGTGAATTTTCCTGTTTTGAAGAGTTTTGAAGATTTTTTTTATTAAATCATTGTGATTCATACCAGGTACATATGATTGATGTTTTATGATGGTTTTGAGTATAATTCAACATGTTTGAATGATTTTAGGAAACTAATTCGCATTCTTTGTGTCATAGGGCAAAATTGCAGGTCGTTTTTGCATCTGGCACTCCGTCTGATACTTCATCTGGCACTCCGTCCAATACTCCATCCGATACTCCATCCTGCACTAAAACCATGGGCGATTTGGCGGTTATCATATTGGCATGCAACGATGGGTGAATCAGAGACATGGGTTTTCCTTGTGCTCGTGGCCTCCAGCTACTGAGCTTCTGACAACTTGAATTGGGTTGTTATGTTGGGAAATTATTGGCTCACCTTGTTTCTAGAAGCCATCGACGGTTAAGACACATCTAATGCAATTTACTATTTTTAGAGGAGGTCTACCCTTCTAGTGGTCGACCTCTCAACTTGTAAAATATATAAATACCACCTCAGTAGTCAAACAAATAGTTAGGAAAGGAAAAGGATAGTTCAACTCTGTTTTTCCATTTTCAGACATATTTTGCTAAAACGGTGTAAAACTGTGTTTTTATTTTAATGTTGAAATCATGTTGCTTGAGCTCGTGATTCATCATTGAGGAGTAGACACGTCCTGTTGGGGGGCCCACCAGTGGTCTGGGTGAATGTTGGGCTAACTATATGCACTATTAATTCCCACATTTGATTATTAAACAAGGCTCATAAGTTCGAGGTGCAGGCACATGAAACATAGCATCATGGCCTAGTCTAGCCTAATCTAAAGCCGACAAAATAATCTTCAAATCCACACTGCAGAAAATTAACACTAAGGATTCATCATTGGGACGTAGGAATAACTTAGTGCTATAAAGGCTTAGATCACAGTATTTCATGCACTCAGGGTGATGTTCGTGTGATTAATCGTAAGGAGCATACTCTAGTTTTATTTCCTTCAATGATTATTTACTATAGTGGACCCACACTTAAATACAATAAAAGAAACAAACAAACGGAAATGAAATTCACGATAGAAACTAACACCTTAGGAAGAATTCCAATGCGGGAAGGCCATATCTCACAAGTTAGACCTCTAATCTGTCCATTGGTGATTGAAACTATGTGAAATTAAACTGCAAGTAATCCAAAGGTACAGGAAACAAAAACTAAGTGCAGGAAACTCAAAATCATCAAACTCAATCGACACCTAAGATTAACTTAGACTCAAAACCAACCATTTAAATGTATACACCAATCATAAAGAAATAATGAATGAATCAAATGCACAAGAGTACTGGATATTTGATACAATGGGCATCTAGAAGAAATGAATGAGAATGCAAGCTTACTAATTTTCTGCTCTAAAAGAATTGCATACAAATAATAATAACTTTTGAATCTAACTAAGTTTTAGGCAAAAAATAATGAATAAAGAGTGATACTTGTTTATTTTCTGCATTCAAAAGATTTTGTATATGATAAGGTCTTAATGAATAAATCAATCTATGAAGCAGTAAACAATAGCAAAACAAAAATGAGATGGAATGGAGATATGATTACGTAATGGAATAGATCTAATGCATGATGGGTATATGTATATCACAGAATGGATTAGATTTGAAACAAATGGCGAATGTGTAGACATAATTCATGGGTGTGGCAGAGTGTTTGTCAGAAGAATTGCAAGTGGAATATCAAGAGTTGGAGGGTGAACAATACCTTCTACAATTGATCTTTGTGTATGAATTGAATCTAGATGAGTATAGAAGCTACAAAAGGTATGTGTTTGTTAATGAAAATAAGTGGCAATGAATATGAAAGTTGATCATATAAATTTGATCTTGAGAAGTATTATTCCAATCAATTTCTGAAGAAAATACAAGATGCATATATGGGAAGAAGGTTTGGAAATGAATTGGAATGCAATGAGAATGGATTTCACAAAATAGAGTATTGAGAACAATTAATGCAAATAACATATATCTACGATATTGGTGCAAACAAATGAAGGGTGAAATGAAATTTGAGTTTTAATTACCAAAACTAATGTAAATGACAGAATTGAAATGCATCTAAATTAAATCCAATCAACAATCAAAACCAAAATTGAATTGCATGTAGAGAAACAACATAATACTAATATACGAAATAAATACAATATGGAAACACTTACCCTCACCGAGGGGCCCTTCCTAGGAGGTCAGTGCTGCTATGAAGAACTCAAATCAAGCTAGAAGGATTCTCAATATGGAAGAAACAATCAATTCTTCATTGAGATCAAAAACTCTGTTTTTACATGGCTAACAACCCCTTAAGGCTTTCTCACAAGAATAAATCTCTCCTTTAAAAAATATTCATGAAACTAATGGCTCTTTCTCACAACCCTATGAGGCTTATTTATACATGAAAAATCATTGATGAGTGGATGGGATCGAATCCCAATGCTCAGATTTCAAATTTACAATTTTAGATAAAATCCTCAAAAATCTGGGTTTTATTACAATTTGGGCAGATTTGAGTTAGGCCCCCACCCATATCTTCCAAACCAATTCTAATTTTGAAAAACTTCCCACCTATTACTCAATTTTCCATATTCTAGAGAAAACCCATTTCATAGAATTTCAAGATCGGATGCCATTTGCATGGAAATCGAGGTGCAAGTTGGCAGTTTGAGATTTTCACTAATTTTAGCATAATCATTCCACCTGAGTTGGAGGTCCACACGTGTGAGCTGGTTGAATTCTGCCATACGTTTTTGCATGTACACGTGGCTCGGGAAAAAACTCATGTACGCAATTTCCCTCTAGAAGCATTCAAAAATTTTGAATTATTTTTAGTACCGGATTAGCACAGTTGGTACTAGATTAGAATAGTTGGTACTAGATTATAACAATTAGTACCAGAATCTTGTAGGCAGGGGTTTAGTATTGGATGAACACAGTCATGACTATGGGTACCAGACCAATGCAATGGTAGTATTGGATGGAGCTAGTACCGGAATAGGCGCAATCTGGTACCGGATGAACACAAAGGTAGTATCGAAGCACTGTAGAGTATTGGATGACATGGAGTGTGGGTACCAAATGAATTTGCAAGTACTGATTGACTGTAGAACCTTCTGGTAGTGGATGACTTGGAGTATCAGATGACCTGCAATGCAGGTACCGGAACAGGAACAATACAGGTACTAGAACATGGACAATGCATATACCAGAACCTCAATAGTACAAAACATGTTGCTTGGACATAGAAACATAGGATTAAACCATCATCGACATAAATATTGTATAATCATCCTTTCAATCACTAAAAATATGGAAAATTATGTATTAACCACATAGGATGAATAACAAGAGATAATGGAGGTTTATGGTGTAATTAGCGATATATTATTTACGAAATACGGGGAGAAGGTGTAATGATGAGTGTATTTGTATGGCAGAAAGTATGAAAAAACTGGAGCTCAACATACCCCCAAACCCAAGGATTTTCATGTCCTCATGCAAACAAGGTGACGAACTTATGATACTCTGCTTATAGATTTATGTGACATTGTTTATCTTATGTAGGTGTTAGTTCTTGTCGAATGACACTTTGGAAACTGCCACAGATTGATTTCAAATAGAGAAAGAAAATTATCATAAAAATGGAGGAAAAGTAGTGGATGAGGTATCAGAGTGATGGTGAATGGTGTGGATATGGATAATGGTTTATAAAATGTTGGTGATGGTGTCCGTATGAACTTGGACATCAATTTTAAGACCAATATTTACTTTGTGGTTCTTTGCTTGGATAGGCAACAATGACTTCATCCTCTTTGAGATGACTTAAGAATGTTTTATGATGTACAAAGAGAAGACACTATAGATGTTACTTTGTATTTGTATACCACATATTTCCTTTTCATTACTTGGTCTTATCATCAAAGTATATTGTTCATTATCACAAGTGGAGTGAAGATGGAGGGTTTACTAAGTAGTTGTGATAATGCATAGTGGAGTGTGGAGTGCGTAATAATGGTTATGCATCATGTTTTCCAAGTTTTTAGTAAATTAAAATTATTTGTACTAGTTTTACCTCAAGTTACCCTTGCTTTGAATTCTAATGCATGTTGAAGTGGAAACTATGTAGGACAAGATGAAATGTCTACAAAATCATGATGTAGGCTGCTGAAATTTGAAGATGAAGTGGAGAAAGGTTGAGAACTAATGGATATCTAGGAGAGAGTTGATGAATGATGATCTGCTGAGATTCCTTATGTCTCTCTCTCTCACCCAAACATGTTGGTTTTCATGTCCTCATGCAAACTCTCATTATCACACAAAATTTTTGCAAGACGAAAGTCAACTATGTGGAACTGGTGCATGTTGATTGAAGGAGAGAATTGAAGTATGCCAGAGTTTAGATCTGCTGAAAATATATTGCAAAAAGTACCCTCGAAAAAGATTTAAATTTATGTATTGTTGCTACAGGAACCTACTGGTTTTTGTACCAACAGTACCGGAAAAACAAAATCTAAAAGAACTAAACCAATACTATTATTATGAGAGAATAAATATACATTGATATCATGCTTAAACAAACAACCAAAAATTAAACTGTATTCATGCTTGTAAATTTGGAAATGAAATTTATTTTAAAATATTACAAGCATAAAGGAAATTCTAAATTACGTATTACATACGATTTCACCAATCATTAACAGTTGTATGCTCAAGAAACCATGTGAATTATGATGGGGGATTTTTCCTCTCATCCTTCAACAGGAAAACATGAGGAGATCAGTGGTCTTTGATAAATGAGAAAGCGATAGGAAACCAATCATCCTTGTTTTATTTTTCAAAGAATTTTTGTCATTCAAGTGATATTGATAAAGTTTGCATTTGATTTTATTAGACTCCTACACTTATGGGTCCCACCTCTAGGACAATGACATCCTGGGTATGAATGATGGGGTCTCAAGATGATCTTACAGACATTTTCAAATGGAAATTAGATGAGGTTCATTATCCGTTTCTTTAACCATGCATGCTTCTTCTTAATGATTTACACAAGTATATTATTCATACAGACAAATATAGATTAGGCATAATGAAATACATCGAAATCAGAACCCATTGCCAGCAAGCCTGTTCAGTACTCTGATGGGGTAATTTTGACATCTAAGAAATATCCTTCCTAGGCAGAATGCCCCATTGCCCACGAGCCTGTTCAATACCCTAATGGGTTTGCCTAGTTATACCATAGGCCAGTACCCACTGCCATCAGACCTGTTCAGTATCCCAACGGGTTAGTCTCTTACACCCATTTTCCATCAAAGGCTCTTGTCTCAATATTTACCCTTAAGATAAAATTTATAGATTTCTTCCGCATGGGTGAATGGGGGAGCATCTTTGAAAACCTTTTTATAGGATGGGATGGTATTGAGTTGGAATATATTTTATAGATTTCCCATAAAATATTGTTCGTATGAAAAATAGACTTATGTATCGAGATTAGTCGAAAGACATATCATGGTCAAACTTACTTAATGTGTGGTGGATGAGGCCATGAGAGAATGACTTAAAGGTGCCTCTAGTCCCCAAGTTCATCTTCTCCCTATAAGATTGTGGTCCCTCACAAGTTGTAACGACCTCCTCGTTAAGCCGACAAACCTCTTATAACAAGTGCAATTTTTTTAAGTTTTTTTGTGTGTGTATAAGGGTAACAAGACATGATACTTTGCACCACCACATGACGACGCATCATGATGCATGCAACTGCGATATCAACACAAAGGTCTAGGATGCACATCAACATCTACCAGTAAATAACAACAATCAACGGACCAAATAAAAAGACTGACTACCTGCCCATCCTACCCTACAATGGTTAGGACCTCCAAGACACATAAGCAACGCTCAAGCCTAGGTTCCCATTGATTTTAACCATTTAAGGTCTCAGGGATGGCGACTGTTCTAAGGAACATGGAGGTTTCTACATCCCACCTGACACAAGTAGACCAAGCCTACTAAGCTAATGACAAGGACACAACCATGAAGATCACAATCAACTAGGTTAACTACCTTAAGGCAATTTGCAAAAGTGAATCACTATTAAGCCCTTTAATTACTTAATACTATTACAATAATGCTTGGGAAGTGTACCTTCATTCTAATTTTAACGAAAATGCCCACTCAAAAATTTCAATAACAAATTACCCAAGCAAAAATTCCAACAATGAATTCACAGTAATTAATTAAAAAAAAACTTAATGCCAGGAAGAGTTTTCCTGGGAACAAATTTAGGTAACGGTCGCGCCAGATGCAGTTTATTAAATCGTTGTTGAATGCCAGAATCTGTATAACCACCGACATGCCAGAGAATGAATTTCCACTTGCAATTAAAATTACGAATTTGCCATTGATGACGAAACCTACCATTATCATTTAAAATAAAAGTCGTTTCCATTCCAGTGAAGCAAATCGCCATTTGCCATATAAAAATACAATTTCGCCATTGAATGTGAAATCCAGATTCACATATTGAAATATAATGTATGAATGCACCATGGAAATATAAAATCTGAAATGTTCATTTTAAAATATAAACCGTTGCCATACTAGTGA
This sequence comes from Picea sitchensis, assembly GCA_010110895.2. Taxonomy (NCBI): domain Eukaryota; kingdom Viridiplantae; phylum Streptophyta; class Pinopsida; order Pinales; family Pinaceae; genus Picea; species Picea sitchensis. The sequence continues at coordinate 270,578 of SNQJ01S0003673.1, read as the reverse complement.
AGCATTCGTCATTTGCAATATAAAATACAATTCACCATTGAAATATGAGATTCAGGGTCGCCATTTGAAATATAAAACTGAAAATTTTTCATTTAAAATATAAATTGCTGACAACAAGAAAAACACAGTCAGAGAAGTAAAATTCGGTCTGGGAGAGAAGTAACCAAGGGTAACTCGCCAGATAAATCAGCCAACGAAGATTAAAAGAGATATAGAGAACGAGAAGGGCATGGCTGCCATCAAATGTTTCCAGACACACTAGAATCGCCTAATAAGCAATACTGAATTGAAGAAAGAGATTGTAGGCCGAGAGTAAAAATAAACACATTTTAATTCGCCAGGAATGAAATAATCACATTTTAATTTGCCAGAATCATCAATACAGCGTTAAATTATCCTTGCATACATAGGATGCAGTTGAAATGTAAATCGAAGAGCATAGTGAGAGTAGTGAAAGGGTCACAGTCAACACCACAGGGAGATCAATCAACCAATAAATCAGCTAGGATATAAAATTTTCGTCATAAAACTACACCGACAGTTTCCTACTCAATACACCGACAGATCTAAAACATACATCCTACAACATTCTATCAATCAACATAAATGCATATCGTTTCCTGTTCGCCTACT
>SNQJ01S0003673.1:218079-244092 GCA_010110895.2 Picea sitchensis | reverse complement strand
GTAGTTAGTGATTTATAGTTAGATTAGTGTAGTTAGTTTAGTTTGCTTTATTAGTTTCTAGTTTCCTTTATTAGTTTAGTTATTCGTCTTTGTTTTATTAGTTTCTAGTTTCCCTTTAAGATTTCTTAGCTCAAATCATTTCTCTTTGGTTTCCATACGAGACCTTAGGGCAGCCAACGGAGCCGTTAAACTCGTTAGGGTGGTCCATTCCAAACGGCTTGGGTTATTTAGACAACCCCGGACCGGTTCCACTCTCCCAGTTGACGGACGGTCAGTTTCGCCCGTCAACAATAACATATATCTACGAGATTGGTGCATACAAATGAAGGGTAAAATGAAATCTGAGTTTTAATTACCAAAACTAATGTAAATGATAGAATTGAAATGCATCTAAATTAAATCCAATTAGCAATCAAAACCAAAATTTAATTGCATGTAGACAAACAACATAATACTAATCTACGAAATAAATACAATATGACAACACTTAACCTCACAGAGGGGCCCTTCCCAGGAGCTTAGTGCTGCTAATAAGAACTTAGATCAAGCTATAAGGATGCTCAATATGGCAGCAACAATCAATTCTTCATTGAGATCAAAAATTCTGTTTTTACATGGTTAACAACCCCTTAAGGCTTTCTCACAAGAATAAATCTCTCCTTTACAAAATCTTCATGAAACTAATGGCTCTTTCTCATAGTCCTATGAGGCTTATTTATACATGAAAAATCATTGATGAATGGATGGGATCGAATCCCAATGCTCATATTTCAAATTTACAATTTTAGATAAAATCCTCAAAAATCTGGGTTTTATCGCAATTTGGGCAGATTCGAGTTAGGTCCCCACCCATATCTTCCAAACCAATTCTAATTTTGAAAAAAAAACTGCTTATTACTCAAATTTACATATTCTAGACAAAACCCATTTCTTAGAATTTCTATATTGGATGCCATCTGCACGGAAATCAAGCCATAAGTTGGCAGTTTGAGATTTTCACTAATTTTAGTAGAATAATTCCCCCTAAGATGGAAGTCCACATGTGTGAGATGGGTGAATTTTGGCTTATGTGTCTGCATGTAAATGTGTCTCTGAACAAAACCCATGCCCTCGATTTTCCTCTAGAAGCTTTCCAAAATTTTGAATTATTTCTAATACCGGATTAGCACAGTTGGTACCAGATTAGAACAGTTGGTACCAGATTAGAACAATTAGTACCAGAATCTTGTAGGCGGGGGATTATTACCAGATGAAAACAATCATGATTGTGGGTACCATACCAACACGATGGTAGTATTGGATGGAGATAATACCAGAATAGGCGCAATCTGGTACCAGATGAAGCTAGTACCGGAAGAGGCAGAGAGCTGGTACCGGATGAACAAAAAGGTAGTACCAAATCACTGTAGAGTATTGGATGACATGGAGTGTGGGTACCAAATGATTGTGCAGGTACTGGTTGACTGTAGAACCTTCTGGTACTGGATGACTACGAGTATCAGATGACCTGCAATGCGGGTACCAGAACAGGAACAATACAAGTACCAAAACATGGACAGTGCATATACTAGAACCTCAACAATACAGAACATGTTGCTTGGACATAGAAACAAAGGATTAAACCATCATCGACAAAACTATTGTATAATCATCCTTTTAATCACTAAAAATATGGAAAATTATGTATTAACCACATTTGATGAATAACAAGAGATAATGGAGGTTTATGGTGTAATTAGTGATATATTATTGACAAAATGCGGGGAGAAGGTGTAATTATGAGTGCATTTGTATGGAGTAAAGTATGACAAAACTGGAGCTCAACAGTGAATATTTAGTTAGTTTTCTTGTGAATTCGAGTAGTGTAATCATCATTTTGTTTATTTCTTGTACATGAGTTTTTATTGTGTTTATTTACTGTATAAATTCTTGTTCATAATTTAATTGTTTCAGTACAGTTTTGCAGGTTATTATGAAGGTTAGTGTTAATATGCAATGACGTTTTAGTTAGGAAATAAACTTGCAAGTTTTAGATACTAACCCTTGTGTATAATTAGATAATAACTAGTTTTTTCATATGTTGAAATAGAGTTTAAAAGCAGAGTTAAAACAGAGTAGTTAGTTTATGGTTTCTTTGGCAAGTTTCAATGGATGGATAGTTGTTAGTTTAAGTTTTAATTTCTAGTTTGTCTATCTAATTGGTATTTAGTTTTGCTTATGTAGTTTTTAATTAGTTTGCTCATTTAATTTCTTGTCATGTGCTGAAACAGAAATAGGATTTAAGTTATGTCTTTATGAGTATTTTCCATTTGCAATTTAATTTGTCAAAATAGAATTAGTTTAATTTATTTCATGCAATTTCTTTTTTAGATCTAGGTTGCAATTTTAATTCGAAGCTTGATTATTGAGTTTAGTTTTCAGTTATGAATCCAAGTAGTATGAATTTTCTTACACTAGCATAGAATGCAATTGAATTTAATAGAATAATGTTTTCATTGTTGATTATTAGTGCATAGATTAAATAATCACATGGATATGCAGGGTAGTTAATGTTGCTTCTATAATGGCTAAGTTCTCATTGGATTGTCTAATTCACACTTTTCACTTTTCTATCGAAGTCAATATTGATTTTATCCCTCTTGAGTTAACGTTAATTGTTAAATTCCATCGTGATATCATAAGACACCGGACACATAACTATCAACACTATATTTGAGTTTTCTTGCTTTCATAGATTAGAGGACAATTTCCTTGCTTTTGTAGATTAGATAGTCTTATTTCTTTGGTATATTAAAGAATAGTTTTCTTATCGTAGATTAAAGAGTATTTGTTGATTACTTTTATTGTCATGATTCTTTGAATCTAGTAGACTAAGATTTCCTTTCATAAATTAGAGGTAATTGTGAAGTTTGATTTAAGAATAGAGTTCACTTGCTTATTATCTTGATTAGTTTACTTGCTGTAGAAATTATCATAGGTTAGTTAGTTGTTTGTTTGCTTATATACTTGCTTTGTTAGGGTACTTGCTTGTCTATTTACATTCTTTAATAGGATAGTTGCTTATTGAATTTGATTTGGTTAATTAAAGTAGTTTGTTTTTGTTATTGCTTATTAGGTAGATTAAATAGATAGTTTGCTTTTGCTCATTATAATGGTTAAGTAAATTTTCATTAAATAGGGTTTTCATTTCCTTCCTTAGGACTATCCATTGATCCTTTGTTCAAAAGTTACTTAGGACAGATAGTTAAAGTTTCTTAGTAGGGTTTGATCATTAACAGTATTTTCTTAAGTAGATTATCCATTAGATAGCCCATTTCCTTAGTTAGACTATACTACCTCTAGCCTTTCTGCCTTGGCACATATAGTGCTACAACTCTAAGTTTACTTACCTCGGGTTGACATTTTAATTGAGGATTTTTAGTGTTTCGTAGTGCATAAAGAACACCCATCAGGTGGTTTCATGTCCCTCCATGCCCAAATTCCTAAAATCACGTCCACAATATGTCCATATCCCAACCTATTCAAAACTACCCCAAGTCAAGATTTCCAATCTCACTGCAATTTTTTCATGACATGGTTCTCCCTAATTTTTTTTCTACCCTCTCAAAACAAAGATCACACATCCCTCTATTTGGAACTCTGATCCTCTACAAAATCCTTTCCCTTATCCTCCTTCCACTACCTTTCCTACGAAAGTTTCAACAACTCCTCAAAGTCCTCCACTCCTTGACATTCTATGGCAAGTTATCTTAACTTAATAAATAATAATTAATTCAACTTAACATGTAGCAATTCATTGTGTGTGTGTGTATNATGACTATACTAAAATATTATACTCCCACGTTAAACAAACATAATTCTTATTTTAATACATTATAATAATATTGGTTTACATGTGCAAGGTATATATGGGTAGCTAGAACATAAATAGATCATTTGTGTGTACTAATGACAATAATAGTCAAATATAATGCAATTTCCTATATGATGGCAACCTATTTGATATTGCAATCAACCTCATAATGAAATAAATCAATCATTAACATAATAGCAAAAATCTATCAGCCACAATAATNTAAGTTGAATTAATTATTATTTATTAAGTTAAGATAACTTGCCATAGAATGTCAAGGAGTGGAGGACTTTGAGGAGTTGTTGAAACTTTCGTAGGAAAGGTAGTGGAAGGAGGATAATACTATATATATATATATATATATATATATAGTATTATGACTATACTAAAATATTATACTCCCACGTTAAACAAACATAATTCTTATTTTAATACATTATAATAATATTGGTTTACATGTGCAAGGTATATATGGGTAGCTAGAACATAAATAGCTCATTTGTGTGTACTAATGACAATAATAGTCAAATATAATGCAATTTCCTATATGATGGCAACCTATTTGATATTGCAATCAACCTCATAATGAAATAAATCAATCATTAACATAATAGCAAAAATCTATCAGCCACAATAATTTAAAATGTATGAAATAATTTCTTAAACTATTGTACTTGAGTTAAGAATTTAATAGAAAAGAATAGGGAATAAGTTATGCACTAAGTTTACATTATTGAAATCCAACAACACTCTCAACTACTCAAAACACAGTACCTCCCCAACCTACTTCCATCATTAATATCATATCCCTACTCTGCTAGACTATATTGGAGCATCAACTATATTGACCTAACTCCAAATAGAACCTATAAAAATAAGTGTCAACAACCTCGACCAAGTTTCCCCAGCAAGAAAATGGAAGTCGTCATCACACGTATAGAGGAGAGTACCTTAATAGAATTCTCCCATGACTATATGATTCATAGGATAAATGATGGGAAATGCCTCCACCCCTCTTGATAGAACTAGGGTCAACACCCTATCATGGACCATACTGTGACACTATGTTATGAGATATTTATCATCAAATATCTAGTTTCAGGTAGTTATTCCACCTAAGAAACCTACACTTTCCCAAATATCACATAAATGCATATGAACCAATATAAATTACATAAGTATGATTCCTATCATACAATTTCTCATTTGGTTTCCATGACATCAAGCACTTACTATTATAGTTCTTCTATTATTGCATAGCCCATTCAATCTGTAGGTTAGTTTATAAAATGAACTCATGCATAACCATATTTGTTAACATACGATTTCATTTAAAAAAGATAATTAAACTTGGTATCGAATCCACGTACCAAGATCCTTCAATTAAGACTTGCATGCTAGGGGTAAATAACATAACATATACCATTAACAACATAACAAAACCCATTCATAATATTTACATACACATAGGTCCACATGTACATAATTTGAAGTTCCAATGTTTAATATTTTTCCACAGATAATAAGAAAAAGAAAATAAAATTAGGCCATAAGTAAATTTATCTTCCTAGGTAAAAATGGGGAATTACATACACCCAACCTTTCAGAAACTTCATCCTAAAATTATGGTCTGAAAAGTGGGGGATGATCTTGTCACATGGTATTTTCATCCTCCCAAGTAGTGTATCTTGAGCTATACTTGCCCTAATGGATCTTAAATTGGTACATCAAATGGTGTTTGAGAAAGTGTTATACCTAAATTCAAATATGTGTAATGGTTCGACCATAATGGTTCCCATGCCCGAGACCTGTAATTCCTTCCAATTCAGTTTCTAAGATTCGTTAGCAACATAATGTTGTAGTACAAATACATGAAAAACATCATGAGTTTTATGAAAGTGGGATGGAAATGGAAGATGATAGGAAAATGGTCCAATTCTCTCTTGAATTTTAAATGACCCTATAAATATAGGTAACCACTGTGTCCCCTTTACAAACTGAACAATGCTCTTATTAGGCTTGATATGAATAAACATTGGATCTCTTAATTCATAATTTTGGTCAATCCTATGTGCATTATCATAACTCTTCTATATATCATGTTCCTCCTTTAACCATTGTCTAATATGAATCACTTTATCATCCATATCTTGAATAAATTATTTCCCCATTTTCACTCCATCCTCTAACCTTTCCCATCTCAATTGTTTCCTGCATGGCCTTCAATACAAATATTGATAAGGAGGAATTACAATTGAGTTGTGGAAACTTTTATTGTAAGCAAACTCCACAAAAGGTAGGTAATTATCCTACTGGGTTTGGTTGTCCATAAGATACATCCTAAGAATGTATTCCATAACCCAATTCACTCTTTCCATATGGACATCCATTTCATGATGATAGGTTGTGCTCAAGTTATACTAAGTCCCCAATGTTGAATGAAAAATTTCTCGAAACCTAGATATAAATTGAGATTCTCTATCTGAAATGATCTTCTTGGGTAACCGATGTAGATGAATAACTTCACTTATAAGAACATGTTCCATATTGGTGACATCATAAGTGTCTCCGACTGGAATAAAATGTGCACTTTGGGTCATCTTATCAACTATAACTAAAATGGAATTGTGCCTATGTGAAATGAGTGGAAATCCCACAACAAAATCCATATAAATGAATTCCCATTTGGACATAGGAACATCATGCAATTGTAGGAGTATTATTGGATGGTGATGATTATCCTTCACCTGGTGACATTAAGAAACTTATCAACAAATTGGACTACATCATGTTTCATTACTGCCTAGAAGAAAATCTCTTTCATTTTTGCATACAATTTCTTCATATTAGGATGTTAAAAATAATGTGCTCTATGGTATTCATTGAGGAAATTTCTTCAAATATATCCTTCCTTGGGGATATACATCCTTCCTTTAAATATCAACAATCCATATTCCTCAAGGACATATCCTTCAAACTTTGGTTTCATCTGCCTCCCGTTAGAGAGGAACGAAGTAACCTTCAAATACAAACTATTTCCAAGAAGTTGTCCCAACACTTGCTCCCTCAAATTGACCTTTAATGGAACTAGGGAGAATATCCATGGCTTTCTTCTCAAGGAATTATCCACCACATTCTCCTTTCCCTTGACATATGAAATTCCAAAATTATACTCACTGATAAACTTTCTCTAACGCATATGCCTAGCATTTAGATCCCTTTGAGTGAAGATATGCTTCAATATTTTGTTTTCTATTTTGAGCTCAACGCTTCATCCACCAAGACAATTCCTTCACATATTTATATATAGCATCAAAGATTCCAACTCTAAATCATTAGTAGCATAAATATCCACATGATTCTTTAGCTTCCTTGATGCATATGCTATCACTCCCCCATCTTGCATTAACATAATTTACAACCCTTTCTTTGAGGCATCTGTCACCTGTGCATATTGTGAATTCTTTATCCATACCAAACACTCATAGGATTGACACACTGGTTAGTAATCTCTTAATCTCAATGAATGTATTCTCACATTCATATCTCCACTCATACTTGATCCCCTTGTGTTTCAAGGTGGTGATGACATTCACAATTTTTGAGAACCCTTTTATAAACCTTCAATAACAACCAACTATCCTCATGAAGATTTTTACATCATGAGCATTTTTTGGCACTATCCAATCCATTATAGCCATCACATTTCCTAGGTCCATTGAAATTCCTTCGCCTGAAATAATTTGACCAAGATAATGAATCTCATTTTGAAATAATGAGAATTTCACCAACTCTCCATACAACTTGTTCTCTCTTAGGCATGCCAACACCACTTATAAGAATTCATAATTTTCTCTTTTGTTCCTAGAATAGACGAGAATATCATCTAGAAAGACTTACACCAAGTGTTCTATGTACTTTTGGAATACACCATTCATGAGGCTCATAATTACATATGGTGCATTGGTATAACCGAAAGGAACTAGTATGAACTTGTAGTGCCCAACCTAAGTCTGGAACTATGCAAGGAACCTTCTATGTTGTTTATGGAACAATGCCAAGGAACCTTAGGGGATATAAATATGATAGATATTTAAAGCCATATTTGTATAATAAACTCTTTAATTCCCCAAAGTCTCGACCCCCACAAAACACACCTTATTTTTCTTTTTTAGACTTGTTCCCATACAAAATAGCTTCTTCAAAATACTTATTGCTTCTTTATTGCTCAAAAATACTATTTTTTTGGGAGGGGTCCCACCATAGTAAAAAAAAAATTACATAAAAAATTACTTTATCAAAATTTACCTTTAGGAATTTGGGAATGTGCCACTTTATTATCTCTTCCTTGCCAAAGGGATATTGAAAAATTGGAACATGTTATTCAATGTTTTTTCCATTGGGTACTCATTTTTTTTCATATTCCTCACAAGATCATCCATATTTTTGTATCTCTCATAAGATGGTTGGAGCATATTTTTCAAAATCACCTTCAGATTATTAAGTATTTCAAAATCTCCAAAAATCATTTCTAGGATGTCTTGTCCTTTCAAAACTCCTTCCAATTTTCAAACCTGTTGTCATCGTTTCATATTTTTTCAAGAATATCCTAGTATTTATTTTGAGTATATTGCCATTTCCATCCCAAGGAAGTGACAACCTAATCTTTATGGGATTAGAAACTATCCTTTTAAAGGAGGCTACTTCCCCTCTCATCTCATGCAATTTGTTCTCAACATTTTGCATGAGTCTTGTTTTTGTGAGGACCCTTGTACTGTCTATCAAAATGTTGGTTCTATATGTGACATTGAGTTCCTTGAGCTTCTCTTTGGTATTGTGGTTCATGGACTTTATGATTTCATTGACCAAGTCTATCTTGTTTTCCACTGCATTTGTTTTTCTAGATATATCCTTCTTGGTTGAGGTGGGTAACTTAACATCATCACCTATTAGGGAAATTGGAACCAATTATGGGATACTAGAATGAATATATTGTTGCAAATAACATGTTTGGATTCTATTAAAGTTGATTTCCCTTCCACATTAATCTTTAACTTAGTTAAAAAAAATTGGCCTCTTCCTTGGCAACATTTATTTGTGCTAGCATAAATTATTTTCTCTTTTCCTGGTATTCAAGTTCTTCCACCCTTACATCCTTGTTTTTGAGCTAACTGCTCATAGTACCTAGCTCCATTTCCTTCACATTGAGGTCATTGATTACATTATTCAAGCCTTTTACTTGCTCTTCCAAGGGATCTTGCTCTCTCATTGATTATACTACCTGGATTAGTTTGAATTGTTGGATTTTAAGGGTCTCATTTTCCTCTTCTAACTTCTTGATGACCTTCCTACTTTCCAACAAATGATGATATAGTTACTCCTTATCCTCACGATTGGCCTACAATTATGGAGTCTTCACATGTTATGCCTCAGGAATATTCAATATCTTCTTCAATACTTTGATTTCATTGTCCTTTTTCTTCATTAAACCTCCCACAATAATGGGGCCCTTTGGATATATACCTAGAGATACAATCTTCTTTTATAACTCTACTATCCTTTCTCGATTGGATTTGGTGGATAATTTCTATTTCTTTAGATGTCTATTAATTTTAAGAACCATGTCCTTCATCTTATTTTCACTGACAAAGTACTAAAGAACTTGTCTATAAAGCATGTCACTTGCTTGTTGGTGTAAGTTAGTTATATCAGTTGGTCGAATATCCCCATCTTGAGATTTATCTAAATTTCTTTGTAATTTGTTGGAGAGAGAGGACTTGGCACCTTAAATTCCAATAGGGACAAATTGAAAGTATCTTGTTGGTGATCCACTTTTGACAGAATTTTGTTTCTAGATGTATCCCCACATGCTCAAGGATACATATCCTTCTTCAACTCCCAGTTATGTTTTTTGATATATAGGTAATGAGAGAACAAAGAAGTGTGTTTTGTGTTGATCCTTCACCTACAAAGGTTTTCTTGATTCCTCCTACTAAAAACATACCTGAGTATATGTGTTCAATGTTTAGGATAGTCCCTTAGGGGTTGCCTCAACCTAACTTTCCCATTGAATTATTTGTAAAATTCCCTTCCCTTTATCCAGAACTTTTTTCATAACATCTTCCATTTCCACTTCTTCACCTCATTTGGTATTTTTGTTCTATTGATCATCCACCTCTGTTCCATACTGTGTTTATAAGAATGTCCTCTTCATAGGTTGGGTAATCTGGATTGTGTTGGCCTGGTCTGATGAGGCAACTTGACTAGAGATCTCAATTCCTAAGATCTATCTAATTTCCTCCTAGGAATCTAGATTTGTAGTTCTTTCCACCAAAGCATTTGTTGATTCTTGTAGGTTGGATTCCTTGCTGAGATGACACCATGTGGGTCATATACCCATACCTCCCCTTTGTAAAAATAAAATTTCTTGATCTTATCTTTTGTTGGAAACAAATTGTCCTTTAATGAACCAAAAAGGGACCAACTTCCTATGGTAAATGGAAGGTAATGGATTTTATTTGTTGAGCAAAGAGGAAGTGATTTGCCAACAATATTTTCCTAATATGTTGCAAGGAAAAAATCCTTTGTGTTAATAATATAGGGAGCTTATAGGGTTATTTCTCAAGGCCATATACCGTGATGATGGTATGATCCTCAACTAGATAAAAATCCCTTTTCCTAACATCCTTACTCAGTTGCAATATCTTCCTTATATATGGGATTAATCTTGGAAGTGGAGTACCATGTATCAGAGTATAAATGAAATTCGTGTATTTGTTGACATAGAGGATAAAAACTATATTATTATCTTGTCTCCTCATCTCATGGGTCCATTCAATGATTAATTTCAACTTTCCAATTTCATTTGTGATATTGATTCCCCAAGCCTCAAATTATGGGTGGTTTTAATATAGGATACACCAGGTAAGATTGGTATCTTAAAGATATGGTACTGTGAAATTTTTCCAATTAAGATTGTAAAAACTCTTCTAGGATCTAGTAGTAGCAAAATTTCAAGAAACTCATGGATTCTAGGGGACATAGAAGGGAGAATATCAAAATGATAGCTTCATCAATTATTCTTAATGCTCATACCCTAGTACTTGGAAAATTATGGCCATAACTTGTCTAATGATTTTAGGAAACATGCTAGAATAGAAAGGAGGTGGAGTAGTTGGTAATGGGGAATTTGGGGCAAATCAATTACCTAAAATATTTTCTCCATCAAATTGGGATAGTGATTGAAACTCAACCTCTACGGTATGGTCCTCCAATTTTTCATAATATATTTAAGGAAAATGAAGCATTTTTGCAAGGGAGTCTTGTGATATGGTGAAAATGATCCTATACCCATCTATAGAAAACACCTTTCCTTCATTAGTTTCATAATTAGCTACGCACTAGTGGACATGATCAAGGAAACTGTAGGTTTGTGGGATGTTGGATCGGTCTAGGTTCGATTCCCATAGGCGTGGGTAATGTTGGTCATTGTTTTCATTGGTTTGAGAATTGTGAACAATTGGGAACAGGTCTGAAAATGATAGGACTAGGTCAAAATTTTCATTATCTCTATCAATTAGGGGCTCACTAACTTGGATAGGCTTCTTGATCGATTGAGGTTTGTTCAGGCTTGAGACAATGCCATTTTACCAGCTTTGGGGTAAAATTAGATGTAAAAATTGAATGCAGAGGCCTTTATGAGTTCACATGTTAGATTTTTTACCATTGGAAGCAGTATAGGAGAATATTGTCATAGTTCTTTGAGATCTCAGGTGTCGAATTGTCATTTTGAAAGTAGTGTTGTTTGTTCCCAATGATGATTTTTTTTTATATTTTAATATCCAAGTTTCATGCGTCACCATATCATCAGTGAAATCCTTTGAATTTTGCAATGGCACAAAATTTGAGTGACATCATGTATGACATCATGTATGACATCAGGAGGGCCCCATGGAAACGTGGAAACCTCCTATTAGTTTGAGCTTCCATCTATGAGGAATGGGTGGAATGAAACATGTCATTGGGCTCTGTTTCATCTGTTGATGCCTTTTTTATTTAAAGTGGGTCCCTCTTGTCCACGTCATAGTTATTGATGCCCTATTGGAAAGCCTAAATGTCATTTCTTACTCTTTGGGTCCACCATGGTGTGACATTCCAACACCATGAGGGATTTTTTTTATCTTCTGAGTGCTCATCATATCCTAGGGCAATGGGTGGTTTTCCTATAAAACAAAAATGGTTTCACATGCCCCCACCAATGGTTTTCCTTTTTATTTAGGTGACGCGACACCAATAAAAAAGGGACATGTTTCCCATGGTGTTACAGAAAAATATCACCAGTATGGTAAGTTTTATCTCCCTAATATCTACCTATTAATACTAGATAGACAATGGGGCTAGACTTCTAATGGTTTCCCTAGATATAAATAAGCAATTCCTTTTTATATGAAGAGGGGAGAGAATGGCGTACCTTACTTTTGAAGGTTGTTCTCATATGTATCAGTTGTTACATGTCTTGAGTTATATCTCTAGTCATTTCAATATTCTCCCTGCACACAAGTAACAAAAAAATGTAAATCTACTTCCTCTCCTAGTGTTAGAAATCACTAATATAATTCAGACCTAAGTTGATCTATGCAACCTGAGACCATATATAAACATTTGTAAATGGGAAATCAATGATCTGTTAATTTAAATAATGGAAATAAATAAATTCCATATGTTTTAGTGTAGATTCATTCCCCTTGGCCCCTTTCTCCTTTCTCCTCTTCAGCTTCTTAATCGAACTAGGAAATCTGATTGTGGTTGTTGTAGATGGAGAAGCACCAATGTATTTGGACAACGTAACTTTTCAAATGATTCTTCCTCCTTGGGCTCAATGCTTTCCTTCTTTATATAGATCCTTGGAAGAGGCTTCAAAGAGCTTCTATACCTTCTAGAGACCAATGGATAGTCCAACGATGTGAGCTCCAAGGCTCATGCCATGAATAACCAGCTCATCAATTTCTTTCCTCCTCTAAACATCATGAATATAGAAGGTTTTATAGGTCATCAAAATTCACACTATATATGAAAAATGATGAGTCACTTGTTGTCCTATGTATGACAAACAATGACCCTAAAAAATGACCCAAATCTTAAGCTAGAGATGTGTCTTTGCTTTCATCTTCTGCTAGATTCCCTTTTGGCCATGTAGGGTGGAAATTAATTCTATAACAAATGCCCCCTAATGTGTGAGGTCAGGAAAGAAATGGATGGTTGAAACACATTATAATAAAAAAGTGTCCATGAGGTAGCACGAGGAGAGAGAAAAGAGGTCCGATGGTCAAATATGACCTACAATCAAACACTAAGGATGAAGACATATATAGACCATCCCCTAGGTAGACATACATAGATTCTAAAGAGTAACAAGGAGTGAAGCCAAATAATATATTGCGGGTCCATGACATGAAATGAAAGATCATGACCATGAAATAATACATGGTGGATCCATGTCATCAATAGGATCATGGCCAAAAAATAATATAATGTGGATATATGACAATAATAAGATCATAGCTACAAGAAAATACAATGTGGATCTATGAAACAACATATATGTATATCAAAAAGAAGAATAACACTGAGGAAAATACCACTGAAGTCTTGAAAGTACTCATATATAAGTGATATACTCCATTGCAACTTGGGATGGGATGCTATAAATCAATAATGTGGCCACAATGTCAAGGTCTTTGTACCAAACCATGATGGTATGAATCTAAAACATATGAATAGATGAGATAATGTTGAGGATGGTAGAAACCAGTTGATTATCGATCATTGATGTAAACCATTAATAGATGTGAGGGGACCCAACGATGATGAATATGGAACCCAAGGTACCTAGTAAAATATAGTGAGTGTGAATAAAGTATCAGATGTCGAACACTCATATAATCAATTGATCAGGAGTCAATCATGTAGACCAATTTTTTATCATGGGGATACCTACCACTGATGAATGCAATATAGAACTCCTACCACTAGTTGGCTTCTAGATCCCATTCCTAGATAATGTGTTAAAGTTTATAGGAAGATATCCATCAAAGGAGGGACTGAATGTATCCCCCATCAATTCACACAAAACATACACGAAGAGATGATGTGAAGAGAGAGTATCACCAAGTACAAATGACACAAGTATGGTTGACTTAGAAAGTAAACAAAACAATAGATGGTAGAATCAAGCTTAAAATTCCCATGAACATATAACATGACACAATGGTGACTTGTTAGCAAGACACAAGAGATGGATGAATATAGTGCAACACCACGGGAGGCATTGAAGAGCTCTCCAAGATGACTGGAAGAGTAACCAGCTGGAGGAGTATCTCTGACTTGTATTACTGGGATGGATCCTAGGTAAGCTAAAACCAAACTATATGATTACGACTAAACAATGTGCCATGTTCAAGGGAGGCTTGCATGACGTTGGAATTTTGAGAATAGATCAATGGTAAAAAAACCCCAATTTTTTTTTTGAATATTTTTTTTTGGTGTCTCCTTCATAGTTTAAAGAGTGCAAAAGAGAGATAAAAGTATGATTGGTAGCGTATTTTTTCATTTAGTTTTAACAAGCCTGAAAAAGAGTTAAAATTATACTTGTGGTGGTATATTTTTTGTGTCCTTTTACCAGTCTGAAAAAGAGATTAAAGTGTACTCGGTTGGAGACAATGAGTGGCTTAATAACATGCTCCCATGTTCCAAGAACAATGAACTGACCTAAGAAATATGGATGAAAATGATAATAGAAAGTGAGATCCAATATTAAAAACCATTCTCTCCATGGGTACATGGATGCAAAATGGATGCCAAATAATGCAAGAGGCAGATGGTCAAAGGATACGACAATATCGGTAAGTAGAATATGGGAAAACAACAACACAATGATGGGGCACATGATGCAAGAAACAAATGAATATGATACCATTATGAAATATGTAAATTTCAGTAACCCCCTTAGGATATGGCCAGGATATAGATGAAGAGAGGAAAATGAGACTCAATGACAAGTCATGGAGGGACTAAAGGAGGGTTCCCAGGCCTATGAGAAATCATAGCATGGGAATTGAACGACAATTTGGGTGCTAACTAGGGTGACCATGGAGGGTAGGCCATACTGAACAAGTTATGAAAAGGAACAATGGAGTGGATAATGTCACAACCTGACAGGATCAATCCTAAGGCGTAGTGATGGAAAAATGAATGGTTGATAATTCAAGATAGTATCACAGTGAAAAACCTATCCTTATATGGTAGTTTGAGAACACGTACCTCAAGTTTGGTGGAAGTCACCATTTCCATAAAAAGAGTCCCCATAATCTTTTCAACACATGTAAACTATATTCTGGGATCAAAACACATAGTTAAATCTAAAAAACAAAAATATTTTTGCATATTTTGGATATGATATATGAAAACACAAAACAATCACAACACACACCTATGTACAAGGAACTGTGCATATTTATGCTTTATGACAAGTAGAGACCATTTCTAGTCTCTTGCCAAGGATATTTTTCATAATCAATGAACGCATGAGCCGATGTCGACATCATATGGCACACCATGTTGGGGTCATTCCACATAGAAATAAATATCTATGGACAAAGATACTCATCCTAAGTGGTTTCATGAGATTAGGAATATCCTTGATGATTCCCATCAAGACATGAAGGAGGCACAAAACATAAATACTTAATATAATCGGAATGAGATAATTCAATGGTATGTTTCAAAAAACATTATCGAGGAAAAAAAAGGTCAAGACTGGGAGGGCTATTGGATTCCCTAGAAAATTTCCCTAGTCTCATATCATAACTCATCATGCTAAATCTCATTAGTTCCTAATTAGAAAAATATGATCGGTGCTCAAGAATGGGAGGGCTATTAGATTCCCTAGCAAATTCCCCTAGTATTGGATCATGACTCATCATGACTACTATCATTGGTTCATAATTAGTAAAAGATGATCGATAAATCACATCATCCTTTTTATTTTATATGGAATCCATGACTTCCAGGATGGCCTCTTCTAAAGGAAACTCAGTATCTTGGAAATCATATGAACGTGGAGAGTCAACAACCCATTTAGGTAGAGTAGGTAGTTAAAACTCCATATGAGGATGGAGTTGTTGAAAAATATCAGTGGATGTCAATGGGATTATAGAATTAACAATATATTCCATGGTAAGTGGTAGGTGAGCTCCATATGATTCAACATCCTTTGTATGAGGTACCACCCAAGGATCAATAGACCCAAGGGATCCATTGGAAAATGATGAAATCATGTTGATAGGAGAAAAGTATGTAGAAGGAGGTGGTGGGGGAAGGGGAAATATTCTCATGAGTGAAGGATCTTTAAATATCCCTACACACACACTCATATGAGATTACCAGTATCACCGAAAAAGGGTACATTAGACCTTGCATTGGATCCAAGGTATGGGGTACAAAATGAAAGTTGATCGATTGCCACTATTTTCCCGTGATGAAAAAAATGTAGGAATCTAAATACTAATGAGACAATTATAGTCCTCTCGTAGAAACAAGTGCAACCAAGTAACATATTCTACTCAAGATGTGCATTGATGACCTCCATAACAACATATATAGTATTACCAACTAATTCGATGAGTAAGGTGATGATTATCCCATGGGGATAGAACATATTTACATCGAATGGATTCAACAGTGTGACAGATATGTTGAGATTTGGAGATCCAAGGTACTTCCAATAGGACATAAACATTATGCAAGCTGAGAATCCTTCATCAACCATGATTCAAAATATTTTTCCCCCATTGATCATACCTTGATTTGAAAGGTGACTTGATGGGAGAGCCTATGAATAGCCTGAGTAGAATAAAAGGTTATCAAACTCAACTTCAAGGGATCAACCCCACCTATAGAAGAAAAAAAGGATTTCCATTACATTGGGAAACTTTGGAGAAATTTGAGTGTGGACATGACACAGGGTTCTTGGTCCGGGTATTCTAGAATATTGTAGTTGTGGGTGGCTTGGGAAATGGGATTATGTGTCGTCCATAAGACAAATCCCTTTGTGCGGTGAAGCAGTGTGTTAAAGGATGTCTTCTAAATTTAAATAGGACCACTATGATGGGAAGAATATGTTGATTCATGAACAACAATATTAGGATCATAAGTGTTGTAGTTCTTGGCTCGAGGACTCTACAAATTGATTTTTTGGTCACACATAAAAATACAACCATTCAAGAAAGAAACCTCATGTTGAGGGGTATTTTTTTTACCCCCTTGCAGAGGGGAAATATTTGTGGAAACCATGTGTTGAGGTTGAGGGGGAAAAGGAAAAGTCAAAACAATAGGATGATGGGGGCCTCTTTGCTAAGCCAAAAAGTGATGGACCTCATCTTTTTGAGGACATTGATGAGTAGGGTGGTTGTCCCCACAAATTGTATAGAACAGACTCTTCATTTTCTCTTTTGTGCCTCCCCCTTCAATTTTTGGGTGTGATAGGTCCCTTTCTCAATGTTGGAATTCGTCTTTTTATTCCCCTTTTTATTTCCTCTAGGTTGCCGAGGATTCTTCGGTTGCGTGGATTACATCGAATTCACCTCGAAGGTCTGATTAGGGATTGTTTCTATTTGAGCATTAGAGCCAGAAATTGAAGGGTGTGATGAGATAGACATGTGACCCATATGGTCATCTAACTGGACCACAGAGGCATGGGAAATAGAGCCAACCATAGCATTGACATGGGGTCCTTGGTTTGTATTCTTTAGATCTGTCAATGTCCTAGGAGCATGCAGGATAATATCATAAATTGTTCCTAATTGAGAGTAAATCAAATCCAAGTGTTGGGAATGCATGATATTTTTCTCCTCGATAGTCACCCCAACCATAGAAACATCTTTGGAAATGGTTGGTAGGGGAGACTTGGTGAACTAATCCATAAAGAGATTACCCAAGATTTGGTTCTTAATCATCCTATGTATTTGTTGACACTCATGGATGTGATTGGAAATATGGGTGGTAGTATCTTGGTGCAGTGATGTCAAGAGAGTTTTTCCTATCTCACACTGTATGGGTAACTGGTAATGCATTAGAAACACCATTTCCAAGTCATTGAAACTCTTAAAGGAAGTTCATTTTAATTCAATATATAATTTGGTGGCACTTCTAGTTAGCAATATCTAGAAAATATGCAACCTCACACTATTATCCATCAAATAATTGGATGAGCACCACAAGTGATATGTCATGATGTGCATGGAAGGGTCTTCTCCTATATTTCCATTGAATTTGAGGATTTATGATGATAGCTTCACAGGAATAACCGACCATGAACGATTATGGGAAATAGGTTCATTTGTCAAACAAAACAAATTGGGTAAGTATAACATTGAGAGGAAAGACACTGACGTATGAGAAAATGAATACTAGGAGAGAGATGAAGCCTTTGTTGTCCCATAAAAAACTTATGGTCCCTTGATGTTCATACTACTAGAGGTTTGAGGTGCTCTAAAAGATTGATTTCCCCCAAGAATGATGACACTCTTGGGAGCATGAATTGTCTCAACACCAAACATTCCATCAAGGGGATTGACCCTAGGGGTAGGTGTAGACCCTAACAGAAAAAAATTCCCCAAATTAGTCCCAAGGAAAATCCCCCCAAGAATCAAGGTATTAATAAAGGGAAATTATCCCCAATGTGAAACGTTTCCCCCAAGGGACATGCCTGTAGGGAAAGGGGTTCTAACCCATGTGGAATTAAATCCTCTAAACATACTACTACCACTAGGTTGAGTAGGGACAACCCAAAAAGCATTAGGAATGTTCCATCCAAAAGGTAGACCAATACTTTGCAACGTCTGGCCACTCGTAGGAATGGTGGAGGTTGAAGGAACCCTTCACCCCATGTTGAAACCAATGCTCAACCCCCCACCAGAGGAATATCCAAATGTGGGCATTAGAATATGTGGGATGGGCATTATAATTCTAGGTAGACTAAGAAATGAAAATGAAGACACAATCGGTGTCTCCCAAATGAAGGGACCCATAGAAAAAGGAATATATGGTGTAGATCCAATGATGCTCAAGGAAGTTAATGTGGACATCATAGGGATGTCCATAGTCCCACTTATGGATGGGCTTGATGGATCAACCACACTGAATGAAACACTTGGTCCTAACATGGTGTAAGGATTGTTGAACAAAGAAAAAGGTTCACTAAAAATTCCCCTTACCTGGATAAGTATGGGTGCTTCAAGATCATTCAAAGGAGGGTTAAAGTTGGGTGGAGTAATTTTTTCGACCACTTACACTGCAACCAAATCAGTCTCCTCAAACCAAATATGGGACTCTTTGAATTTGTGGTCACCTATTTCACTTTTCTTGAGAGGTGGTTGTACCTCCATAATTATCTCTAGTCCTTGTAACTGAGGGGACCAACATGATGATTCATCCACGGTGAAATAATATGTGAAAATCAAACACAATCCAGCCTAAGCTTGATATAGAATTATAATAAAATAGAACACCCCTATCAAATCTAGGAAAACAACATGCAAATCAATGGCTCAAGGGTCCTTTCGAAAACCAACCATATGGGGGGAATGAAGTCCCTAAAAGATTTGCTAGTGAATGTATGAGGATTAGTTATGATGAAGGATGTGAAATAGCCCTGAATAGTGAAAACAAAATTTATTAAGGTAGGAACCCCTAGAGGGACTGAGACTATGAAAAAACATTTACCCTAGGTACTACAGGAAGATCCCACCTGCAATCACCTATATAGCTACCTAGGAATGCTCATTAAGGCTACCACCTCACAATCAATGACCGAGTGAATAGTTGTAGGTCTGACCACACATAAGGGAATTTTAACTAAGCCTAAAGATTCAAAGGAATTAAATCACACAAAGGCATGGCACCAACAAAACCCATGTATATGTAGTAATCAAAGTGATACTGCAAACACAAAAAAAAGAAGAGAGGGGTAATATCCCTACTTTACCTGGTGTGACCTCGTGATTGACTCATGTGTTAGAGGAGATTCTCAAAACATTGGTTGTAAAAACAGATTTTACACTTGTTAATGAATCTAGGTTTCCTTTTTGTGGCCTTGGAGATGTTTGTCTCCAATTCTATTCCAAGGCCCTAAGCGTATCTAATGTTGGTTCACTAAGAAAGAAAATTGTCCAATAGATTTTAGATTACACAATTATTTTTATGGTTGTTTCTTATGTCAAAGGGAAATTAATGAAACCTTTATGGTCTTTATGACTCTTGAACCAACCAAGCAATGCAAATATGTCAATGCAATTTTTTCACTTCAATGAATTCTAGTTATGGGAGGGAAAGAGGATTTTTCCTTTATACAATGCAATCCTCAAACACCAAGAAACCATAAAAACAATTCATATCCAAAATTATTATAAGAATTCAAGACAAACACTTCACTAATGCACTTTTGTTCTAATGCTTCTAATCTTCCTCAGAAGGATATCTAGTGGATTTGATTGAAGATCTAAATGTTTTCCAACATTTGCCCAAAAACCCAGCAAGGGTGCATTTCTGAGATGGAGCGTTCCATTGGTTTGGGCAAGAGAAATAATGGATATCCAGTGCTGGGATGGACTGAGAGTAGCCAAAGGGATATACTATCTTAGTTAAAGACCGAAGGATCAAACAGAGAGAGGCTCAGTGCATCCATTGAGGAGGGCGCACTTGTTGCATCCCAACAGTTGGAAAACCTAGCAAGGGCGCAAAAACCAGATGGTGCGTCCGCCTTATTATGTTGGATATATTTGAAGAAAATGGAATGCCACCTGAGAGAATGAATAGAAAAAGGGATAGGCTAACTCTTGGAGGTGGAATCATTCGAAACAGAGCAGCCAAGGTGCAACCATGAGGAAAGGCGTACCGGTAAGTGGGGCCAACCGATAAGTGGGTGAATTAGGTAATGCAGACCCCTAGATGAGGTGAATCGAATGGTCTATATGGTGAGAAGGTGGGAGGCCCATAGGAGTCTGGAACACATCGGAAAATTATTGAAGTAGAGGAGTCATTGCTTCGGAAACAAGATGTGTAGTATTGTTTGTTGGTATTGGGTGCACCTAACAGAGAGAGACAAACTGATTTAGATGGACATGAGGGATTTTCTCTTTGGTAGAAGTGGGTTTGGGTGTTGATGCCATTAATATATAGGTGTGTCCATCTTTTGTAAGTTTATATTGGCGGGATTTAGCCATATAAATGTCATCCCTTTGGGCTTGGTAGGGTATGCCGAGAAGTAAGTCCGAACAATCCAATGGTGAGACATCACAGAGGACAGTGCCTTTAAATTGGCCTATGGAAAAGGTGTCCAAGCAGTGTTGAGATACGAATATATGAGGACCATCCTTTTGAACCCATCCTAGATGATAGGGGTTTGGGTGTGGAGTAGTGACCAGATGAAGGCGGTTGACTAGTTCTTCAGACACCAAATGTTTTTGGCTACTAGTGTCCATGATAAGTAAATCCAATGAATTTTTGATTTGTCAGTTGTGAGTGAAGAGGGGTTGGGTTGATGTGTTTGTATATTTAGTGGTCAAAAAGATCAAAGAGGGATCTACTTCAGTGGGGTTTTCAATAGAAACTTCCTCATTGTCTTCTACTAGTTGAGGAGAAGTATGCTTAGTGAGTAAGGTTTTGTTGGTTTTTAGAKATTKGAGAACTCGACAATATGAAGTATTGTGGGAAAAAGTATTGTGGAAGGAACACCARGGTGTATTTGGATTTGGATTTGGAGAACGATTAGGTGGGAAGTGGGATGAAGGATTTGAGGTGGGTGTTTGAGAGGCACTGGGATGGGACTGAGGAGTATGACTCTTAGGAGTTACCTTTCTTTCTATTGCCAAATATCTTTGAAATTTTTTGTCTAATGTCTAATTTTCAAACAACTATACTTCCCTACGAAATTGAACCAATAACCCATAAATAAACTTAATTATTAATAACTCTTTTGGATCTAGAACATGGAGCAACATGCAAAAATTGGAGAAGTAGTCAATGTATGTTTTCACTCCTTGTGTAGGGAGTTGGCGGAGCTAGTGCCATCTTATCCATAAATATTGTATGTACCAAGGTGGGTAGAAACTATTTCTCAAGGCTTCACAAAGTAGATCGCAACTTTTGAGTGGTGAAGAGGTAGAGGATCTTGGAGCATCCCCAAGTTCTACCATGAATGTGGTATTTTCTTGCTCTGTATCCCACCATGTTTGTGCAAGTCCTTCCAATTGCAAGGCTACAATATCAAGATTTATTTCCTCAGTGAGGCCTGGGCAAGTATTAAAATATGTGGAAAGACTATGGATCCATGATTCCACAACTTCTCCATTGCTTTTCCTAACAAGCTTAGGAATTGTATTCGAGTATCCAACTGGAATGGATCTGGATTATTTTGTTGTTGCATTCTCAGTAACTCATTGAGGATAGAGGAAAGGTATTGTAAATTATTTGAGGTATTGGAGTCCGAGTATACTACCAA
This sequence comes from Picea sitchensis, assembly GCA_010110895.2. Taxonomy (NCBI): domain Eukaryota; kingdom Viridiplantae; phylum Streptophyta; class Pinopsida; order Pinales; family Pinaceae; genus Picea; species Picea sitchensis. Next base: position 221,683 of record SNQJ01S0003673.1, on the reverse strand, counting down.
GGGATCTCTTCTAGGAGGCATATTGAGGCAAACTGAAGGATTCAAGACAAACTTGGCTGAGAAATGAAATCTGGGTCAAGTTTTGTTGTGCAAGCAGAGTGCGCAATACCTTGGAGAAAAGCGATAGAGATGAAATAGAGGAAGATATCTATGGGAAAATAGATCTATGAAACTCCTCTCTTGGTTGTGGATATCTGTGCACCCCTTGGGAAAGGAGACCTGTGCATCCACTGACACTGATACGGAAACCCTGAGAAGGGTGTGATCTGGACTGAAAATCATGAAAACTTAAAAAAATAAATTGGGCTCATACTCCAGATATGAAGATTATCCTTGGATATTGAAGCTATGATATCAATGGATATTCTTGAGAAGGATATATAGTGGATTTGATTTCATATCTAAACATTTTCCAACATTTTCCCAAAAACCCATCAAGGGCGCATTTCTGAGATGGAGCATTCCATTTAATTGGGGAAGCGAAATAATGGAGATACAGTGTCGGGATGGAATGAGAGTAGCCAAAGGGATAGACTATCTCAGTTGAAGCCCCAGGGATCAAATAGAGAGAGGCTCAGTGCATCCATTGAGGAGGGCACACTTTCTTCATATCGATAGCTGGAAAACCTAGCAAGGGCGCAAAATCCAGATGGTGCGTCCTCCTTATTACGTTGGATATCTTTGCAGAAAATGGAATGCGACCTGAGAGAATGACTAGACAAAGGGATAGGATAAATCTCAGAGGTGGAATCATTCGAAATAGAGCATCCAAGGTGCAACCATGAGGAAAGGCATGCTGACTTTCCTGAGAATGATCCATATGTAGAAAAACAATAAAAAACTAATAACTTTCAGACATCAAAAACAAATGAGGAAGATAACTTTTGGAAAATGAAAAGATGTTTGTAATAGTGTCTGGTTCACCTTTTAAACAAGGAACCCATTTATTTACATAGGATTCACTCTAACACATTAAAAATATGAGTTGGGTTGAGTTTAGTTGGGCTTAGATGTGTTCCTCGGGTTGACTTTCTCTTGGGTGGCCCAACTTCAAAATATTGTATGCATGCAAAACATTTATTTTTTATTTCTCCAAATCTGATACAAAATTTTATAATATAATAAAGAACACAATATGAAAAGGGAAAACCAACAAATCAACAAGAAAGGGATGTAGGAAATTGGTAGTGATGCTGGAAAGTCCCACTCCAATGTTGCTAAAAGAATATCACAAAAAATTTCCTAAGAAAATGGATCTAGCAATGAACACAAATCACACAAGGGAAAATAACCAAATTCAATCAATATCAATTGCTACTATGTTTTATTAGATCTTTTGGGAGCACTTCCCAGATTCAAAGGATCAGTTAGAAAAAAATGAACTTAACCAAGCAATCCACACAAGAAAAACAAACAAAATTCAATTGGAAATTGAAGGAAAATAGTGTGACAAAAGGAATAAATTAGAGAAAATATCTATTGGCATAGACCAACCACAGGTCATTGGGTTTGTATCTATTCTCAAAAATATGGTGATTCTACAATTTCCCTTGTTTACGGGGATCGTCACAGGTGAGAGGACCTACAACAAGCGAGGAGTCACATGACACTGATAGCAAAACAAGAGATGAGTATAATCAATTTTGTTTTGAAAGAGAAATATATATCTCAAATCTATCAGATCTAATAAATATAAACACTAAAGTAGTATCAAGGAAGACATAAACTAAATCACAAACAAAAAACAAATTATAATTGTCAAGTGATTCTAAACTAGATTAGAATAAAAGATTCTTCCCTAGTGGAGTCACCAGTTTTGTTACAGAGAAATTTCACTAGTATGGTAAGTTAGATCTCCCTAGGATCTTCCTACAAATCCTAGACAGATAGTGGGGATAGAATTCTAATGCTTTCCCTATATCTAAACAAACAATTCGTTTTATACCAAGAGGAGAGAGAATGGCATACCTTACTTTTGAAGGTTTCCCTTGTATGTCTTTGTTGTTGTAGATCTTGAGTTCTAGCTCGAGTCCTTGCAACCTGCTCCCTACACACAAGTAATAAACAAACACCAATATACTTCCTCTCTTAGTGTTATAAATCACTAATCTAATTCATATCTAAGTTGATATATGCAACATGAGCCAAGATATAAACATTTTAAAATGATATAGAAACATATTTAGGGGAAAAACAATGATCTATTAATTTAAATAATGAAAATACATCAATTATATACCTTTTGGTGTAGATGCATTCCCCTTTGTCGCTTTCTCCTCCTTAGATTATTAACTAAACTAGGAAATATGATTGTGGTTGTTATAGATGGAGAAACACCTATGTATTCAAACAACATAACTTTGCAAATGATTCTTCCTCCTCATGCTCAAGAATTTTGTTCTGTATATAGATCCATTGAAAAGGCTTGGGAGAGATTCTATACCTTCTAGAGACCAATGGATACTCGAACAATGTGAGTTCCAAGGCTCATTCCATGAGAAACCAACTCATCCCTCACTTTCCTTTTTGAAACTTCACAAATCTAGAAGGTTCTAGAGGTCATCACAGGTTTGCACTATAGTTGACCAACAAAAATTCACTTGTTTTTATATGAATGACAAGCAACAACCCTAAAAAATTACCCAAATATTCATCTAGAGATGTGTCTTGGCTTTCATATTCTGGTAGATCCCATTTCTGACACAGGGTAAACCACCGTCACATTTCCAAAGGAACATTATTGTCCTTCCACTTCTGTGTTGTGACATGTGACGAGAATCATCGATCTCCGCCCTTTCACGATGGATTTGGCTGTCATGCCTTTCTACTCTGGTCATTACCCCTACCACCAAATATGTGCTCCTATCAGTTCATTTTAAAATATTCAGGGGTCGTGATAGGCTCCTTTTCCTTCCAGATGGGTTCTTAAGCCCATTTTTTAATTATTATGACCCCTTTATCCCTTTATTATTTAATTCAAGTCCTCTAGGATCATTCCTTTGTCCACGGGCTCAAAGATCAACCCCTTTTTCCTAGATCCTTCCAAATTAGGTCTTTTGGTCTGAATATTTACTGAGTGCCTGGAATTGTTTTTCATTTTGTACTTGTTGGATTACTGAGAGGGGGGGTGAATCAATAATAGAGCAATTTAATCCTTTTTAACCAAATAAATCCAAGTGTTACATCAATGAAGAATTATCATCCAATAATTGCAGAGTAACTAAGCAATGAACAAATGAATAATCATACACATACACAGTACACCAGTGTTTTATGTGGAAACCCAAATCAGGAGAAAACCACATAATGATTTTTCTTATATGTCTTGAAGAATTAGATTCATTGGAAGCACCAACTTCCTTTGTTTTCCAACTGCAACTGGAAGGAGGCTCTAACCCCCTAGTTTCTCAAGATACAACCTGAATGAATATCCAACTCCCCAATTCTCTGGCTACAACCAGAAGGAGGCTACAACCCCCTATGTTCTCCGACTACAACCGGAAGGTGGCTACAACCACCTGTCCTTTCCCTGTCCTGCCACCCTGAAGTAGAAGTAGAATGATGGAACCACTGTCACACTGTCACTATGAGATATATCACTATA
>SNQJ01S0003673.1:196034-212522 GCA_010110895.2 Picea sitchensis | reverse complement strand
CTAAAAATATATCATAACTCATACTGTTACCCATCAAACAAACTTGGGTCCATTACCCAAACCTGGGGTCTCCAACTTCTCATGGCCATAACTCTCTAACCGTGAAGAGTTATGTGACGTTCCACATACCACCGGAAATGGCATGACAAGAAATATCCATATAGGATAGTTTCCCTAAAAAATTCACTGTCCTTCCTCTCATTATTCCACAATTAAGCATGGGTTCTCTTACTCCGCAAAGCGTCTTCCCGTGAGGGATTTCACCATAAGGGGGCCACTTTGGAGTTCATCCATATTTACTTCTTATCAACCATGAAAAATCAATAATGAGTCATATTTACATCAAACAATATTGGGTCCATTACCCAAAGCTTTGTGCTACGGGGTTTTCTTTAAGGGTTGACATCAATGACAATCAACCTTAATCAACAGTACTAACATTGGCTCAAGTGGGGTTAACATATCCCTTTGATATCCTAATAACTATAGAGTGAGTTCCTTCTTCTGTTGGGTTATGGAGTTTCTCTTCAAACCTGATTACACATAGATATTGTGTAGTATTTCTAGTTTGAAAAAATTCTCAACAACTTACACATTATCACCCTATCTACTTAGAACTAAAACCGAAAAATGGAAATTGAGCTGGAAATGAAAAATGCAATGATGAAATGAAACTAACTACTAATGTACAGGGTGAGAAAACTCTACAATGTTCAATACTATAGAAATGTTTTGAGGAATCTCCCATTTACAAGAGCCCTCAATGATTCTCCATCCATTTAAACCAACTCGTAAGTATTTTTGTCTTATACTGCAAAAACTTGGAAAGGTCCAACCCAAAGATTATAAAATTTTCCATGCTTTCATTTGGCTTCTCTTTTGGCATCTTCTTTCATTACCAAGTCTCCTATCATGAAATTCCTTTCTTTATCCCTTTTTTCAAATATCTTCTTCATTCTTTTTTGATGGATCTAATACTTAGTTTCTACCTATTACCTTGTTTGTTAAAATTCTATCAACTGATTTATCCTTTTTTGCATGTCATATTTCTTTTATTATTCATCTTGTAACAACTTCATTATACGAAGGCTGAGATGAATGAGAAAATTTCCTTCAGACCATAAAATAGATGAAAAGGATAGGTTTCAATTGATCTTTTGGTGCTTATCCTGTTTTCCCACACAACATATTTTAGGAAAGAATTACATGCCTTCTTTTTTAGTGACAACATCTTCTTGAAGATTCTGATTAAACTTAAATTTAAATGTTCAACCAAGTCATTCCCTTGTGGACAATAATCAGTTGAATTCCCAAGTTCTATATTGTAATTTTGGTATAATTGTATCATTTTGGAAGACCTGAATGCTTGTGCATTTTCTATGATAATATTTCTTGGATAGCCAAAACTATCTAGAATGTTTTCTTCAAGGAAACTAATGATAGCTACATATGTTTATACTCTTGTGGGGATAACCTCCACCCATTTAGTAAAGTATTATATTTCTATTAATATCCATTTATGTTGGCCACTTGAATTAGGATTGATTTTAGTAATGAAGTCTAACCCCCATTGTTGGAAAGGTATCTCAAATTTTATTGGCCTTAGGGGGAGTGACATAATCTTTTGTTTCCTTGACATTCTACACATGCCTTGACCACTGAGTTTACATCAGAAAATAAAGAAGGACAATAATGAAAATATCTAAGAGTCTTATAGGTAGTATATCTCTAGGAATGATAACCACCACATACCCGTTTATGGAACTGAGTGATTATACCTTTTGTCTCCTCTTCAGTGATGCAATTAAAAAAAATACCTCCTATATATTTCCAAAATAGGTTCCCCCCCATGATGTAATATTTAACTTATTTTAGTTTAGTTGATATATCCTAGGCCTTGTCCCATTCTGGTGGGAACTTTAAGTTCTGTAGATAGAATATTGTGTCCCTATACTAATCAGACTATGTAAATTTTGGATTTACCTTCAGATATGGTTCTTGTGGTTCATCAACTTAAAGTTCTGTTGATATGAGGATTGGTGATATTATATTTAGACCCATAGATTTGTTATTTGACTCAGGTAACAACTTGGCTAACTCTTTCCATTTTACTAATTTTGTATGATTTATCTCTACATCATATTCCTTAATTTTTGCCATCCATTTACCTCTTTTTCCTTCACTGTCAAGCTAAATTAGGATACCCTTTATGACAGTGGTGGCTAGGATTTTAGAATGAAACACATAGTCTCTTAATTCACTAAGAGACTTCACCAAAGCATATTCTTTCTTCTCCATACCACTACATTTTAACATAGAATCCATTAATGCTTTGCTAAAAAATTACATGGGTTGTTCATGATACTCTTCATTTATTTGCAATAACGCAACAACAATATTGTTTTTAGAGGAAAAAGTAAAGATGAGAAATTCCATGTCATAATTGGGACTGACTATGACTATATATTCTCCTAAGGATTCTTTGATTTGTTGGAAGGATGCTTTAGCTTCATCATTCCACCTAATTTCATTCTCTTCTTTAGCATATAAGTAATTTTCTTCATTATTTATGCAAAATTGGGAATGAATATCCCGAGAAAGTTTATTTTTCCCAAAAAGGATTGTACTTATTTTCTATTTCTTCTCAAACCAATTAGTTTGATAGCCTCAACTATTTCATAATCTATTGTAACTCCTTCCTTGGATACTATGTGGCCCAAGATATTTTCTTATATCATGGAAAAGTGGATTTCTTGGAATTTAAGGATAACCAACATTTTCTGCACTTAAATATTTTTTGTCTTAAGTGTTTGATATGGTCTTCATCAAACTTTTAAAATACATTCATATCATCCAATTAAATTACAATGAATTCGTACCTTTCCCCTACAAATCCTATATTTGTTTCTCTTTGAAAGTTTTCCCCTACATTGATCAACAAAAAAAGGATTTTTATCGTATATAAAGGTTCCCCAAGGTGTTGCAAATGATGTTTTCACTTTTTCATCCAAGTTCATTTACACCTGAGTATAAACTGAGAAACCATCCATCATTGAGATTCGTTTTTCCCCTACCACTTTATGTAGTTTGTGATACATTTTTTGAAATAAATAGTTTTCCTTCAATGATAATTTGTTCATATTTCTAAAATATACACAAAGTCTTATTTCCCCACTCTTTTTTATTATTGGGACTAAGTTGGCTACACATTCAAAGTATCTAAGAGGAATTATGATCTGGGCATCCAATAATTTCCTCGCTTCCTTTTCAATAGTGGGAAAAAAAATGGGATTGGCATATGCAATATTTTTCCTGAAAGATTTTGTACCATCTTTTAGCGAGATCCTCTGTTGTATAATGTTGGTGTCATAAGTCTTCAAATATTCATACTTCCATGCAAACACATCTACATATTATTTGAAAAAATTCACATATTTGTTTTTATGTTCAACTAAGATATTTGTATACAACCTGATACACTTTGGTTCATAATATATCCTTGTATTACAGATGTCAACATTTTCATCTTTTGGGAGGACAATAGTTTTAACAGGAACATCATTTTGGTCAAAACATTTCTCTAAAGGCACCAACCCCTTTGGAATAAAATTGTTCTTTAGTTGTATAACTTTGTGATCAACCATGTAATTTTTAAACTTAGGGGGTTCTTTAGTTTCTTGTTTAGCCACATCATAAATCCCTAGATCCCCTTATAGTTCAATATAGTTATTAGAAAAATCATCCATTACATCCATAAATATTATAATTTATCGATCATATTCAAATACCTGCCAATACTTGATTTTATTGTTGGAATACAAAGAGGGGGGGTGAATAAGTATGATCAATTTTATCACTTTTAACCACAACATATATTCTTCAACTTTATAAGTAGTGTTAAAAATTCTATCATTAGCATTCAATATATAATCAACAACATAAATCAACAGTGCATAACAAAAAATCACATAGACAAAGTACACTAGAATTTACATGGAAGCACAAATGGGAGAAAACCACAGAATAATTTTCTCATATATCAAAGAATACATTCATTGGAATCACCAACTTCCCAATTCTCCATCTACAACATATGTCCACATGTTTTATTTATATGAAATTTTATTTGACAATATCTTGATTTGGTCAAAGGTTGTCCACAATATAAATTCCATACTTTATTTAGACAAATTATAACTAACAGGACTTTGATATGATTAAATTTTGTCCACATTATAACTGGCATACATACACATATAGGAAGTTGGACTCAGGAAAAATGTTATAAGTACGGATACACTCTGATTGTTTAAAATGTGGATGAGAAGGGAAGAATAAGATTGCAATTGTTCACATGAACATAAATATAAATTCACAAGTATGTATTGAAAGGTTTATTTTTTTCTGAAATGAGGGTGAAAGGGTGGTTCTAGGGTGAGTTGTATCTCATTGAGGATTGGATTCCTCATCATTTGTACCAGGTTGGTTCTTGAGAGGATTGGATTCCTCATCATTTGTATTAGGTTTGTTCCTGAGAGGATTAGAGTCCTCAGAATTTGTAACAGGTTGGTGACTGAGAGGATTGGTGTCCTCATTATCTACGAAAGTTGGGTTCCTATTGAGTTGACTTGTAAGTTGGTGCTTGCAGAAGAAAATAAAGAAAAAAAAATTGTGATTTTCTCCCGCATTGTGTTTCCACATAAAATCCTAGTGTATTATATACATTGTGATGTTTTTTCATTTCTTCTTGTCATTAAGTGTGTTGGTTTCATTTTTTTGTGTCATTAAGTGCATTGTTTTTATTTATGCTTGTTCTTGTCATTAAGTGCTCACTAATAATAACTTAAATGGTTGGAAGAAAAGAAAAATATAGAAATTTAATACAATATTGATTCACCCCCACCCCTCTCTTAGTATTGATCTTAGTTTCAACAATTGGTATCAGATCTGGATCCCTTCAGTAACAATTTTACAGTTGGAAGGAAGATCACACAGAGAATATGGCAAGCCAGGATGTTTTTATTTCTTCAACCATACCTCCTTTGTTCAATGGAATGAATGTTTCCTTTTGGAAAATCAGAATGAAGACCTACTTTATGTCTCTTGGTATGGAAATATGGTAGATGGTGGTATATGGTTATAAAATCCGAACAACTTTTCCAACTGATGAAGCTGGTAAGAAAAATTACTACAATAATGCTAGATCTATGAATGTCATCCAAGGTGGACTTTCTGAAACAAAGTTTGTTAAAGTGATGGAGCTAGAATTTGCAAAGGAAATATGGGAGAAAATGGTAAAAAGGTTATGAAGGTGACAAGAAAGTAAAATTGGTCAAACTTCAATCCCTCGGAATGCAATTTGAAAGTCTAAGGATGAGTGAATATAAGAATGTTGCAAGTTTCTTTCTCAGAGTAGAGGAAACTATAAACACTATGAAAGGGTTGAGTGAAAAGATTGAAGAAGTTGTAGAATAAATGAATGAACTAGATAGACTGACTATGGATAGGCTACATGGAATATTGACTTCCTATGAGATGAGGACTACAAAATATCAGCCAAACCTAGAGGGTGCAGATTTCAAAGCATTAGTCAAATCATCAACATCTCAAGACCATGATTCATTAGAACACTTCTCATATGAAGAAGAAGCTAACTTTGTAAGAAAACTAAAGAGAGGCTCTGGAAAATATAAAGGTATGTCACCATTTAAATGTTTTCATTGTCGTAAAGTTGGTCATTTTTACTCTAAGTGTCCCATCAAAATAAATAACATCAATGAAAAGGAAGGAAAAGGCAAGGATAAACCTAGTGATTTTAAAAATTCTTCTAAAAGGAACGATTTTTATTCAAAGGAGGATAGAAACACCTCTAATAAAGAAGAAGATGAGCTTGATATAATTCAAGATGAAAAAACTTCTCATGTCTTTGGAGCAACACAAATATGATCAAACAGACACAAAAGAGTGTGAAGGTGTAGTAGACATGGAAGGAGAACTCATTAGTTCTCTGGAGTAATTTTCCTGACTTGAGAAAAAGAAAAGACCAAGAAAAGAACAATTATAGCCTTTCTACAAAGAAAAACACAATGAGGTTAGTGAAGAAATAGTCATATTAAAAATCCAGTTAGAAGAAGCCAAAATAAAATAAGAAGTATTGATAAATCAGATAAAAGAAAAGGATAATATCTATGACAAACTATAAGTTGAAATAGTTGTCTTAAGAAAAGATTTAGAGAAATCCAAGACTCAAATAAAATTCATAAATGGATTCGAAACTCTAGATAACATCTTGAGAAATCAGAGGTCGTCAGATTAAAAGACAGGGATAGGCCATAAATAAAGTTTGAAAATTGTCAAAGGTGAATCAAGCACCAACAAGTCAACCAGCGGAAAGGCTACAAGTTATGAAAATGCTCTCAAGGGAAACAACAGTTAGTGAAACAATGAAAAATATGAAAAGAAGAGGCATTCTGAACTGAATCAACACTATTATGAATCAAGGAGGGAACAAGAGACTGAATATTATGAAGTTGGTAGACAAAGATCGATTCCCAAAAGTAAGTTATTTATTCCAAGGAATCCAAATTTATTCTATGGATACTGTTTCTCTTGTGGAAATTTTGGACATAAGGATGTAAGTTGTAGACATTTTAGATACAACAAAAATGTAAGAAAAAGATTAAACAAATATCAAAAGGCTATGGTTCAAAATGTTTTCTCTTCTTTACTGAATGACATCAAGTACCACATATGCAATAATTTTGGACACAAAGAAATTGAATGCAGAAGCAAGTTGTTGCCTATATTTAAGCAAGACATAAAATAATACTTTACCCAAGGTTTCGAGGAAGAACAATAAAAATGAAGAAAATTGTGGACTAACTCTTTATGCCAACAATCAGGAAAATAAATGGTACATTGACAATGGTTTCTCTAAGAACATGGCAGGAGATAAAAGTAAGTTTGAATTCTTAACGGAAGAAAACGGTGGTAATGCCACTTTCAGAATCAACTAGAATTAGAGGAAAATGAACAAATTGCATCAGAATTCCCCATTTTTCCTTTTTTCCTCCATTAGAAGCCCATTCCATTTCCCAAAGAGAAGGTTGAGAGGACAAAGATATGCGGAGATGCACTTGCAACTTGGTGAAGAGCAGCCGGGACCATGTTCGTGGAGCAGTTGTTGACCTTGTTATAAGTAAATATTGTGATATCAATAAAAGAAATACTTTTCCTGTCCTAAAATGCGATGTGTCAAATGTTTTCATTTGATTTATGATTTATTCTAACATCTAACCCATGATTTATATATGATATGCATGTTTGTAGTTTCCTGTTTCTTTATTTGTGAATGCACGTTAGCCTTGGGAGGAGGCTTCCAGTTAGCAGAGCTATCAAGCGCAAGAGGATCGACACCGGACGCAGAGTAAAAAGTACAGTTACCTAATCCTTCTTACTTTGTATTTCATGCATGAGTCTAGGGTATGTTCAAGGTTGTTAGAAAGGTAGGAGACTTTTAGACGGTTGTGATCTTCCTATATGTTGAACCCTAGTGTAGTCCATATGGTTTTTTTCTTGCTATATCAAAACTGGCGACCATACTAGGGAAGCATCTAGGGTTTTGGGGGATTTTTTGGGTGTTTAATAGGTTTTATACCTTTTGATTTTATTTTTGAGCTTGTTGAGTCTTTAAGGGATTCTGGTCACCTGTTGGTGCCATACGAGTTCTCCCTGCCCTGCCAGTCTACCTGTTTGTTTTCTTTTTGAAAAGTTATAGATGTGTACACAGCCTGTTGTGGCTCAGCATGTGTACATACGTGCCCTATTTTATATACAACCCATGTACATATGCAGGCTACTTAAGCACTAGTAGCGTGTCTGTGTCAAGTTTTTTTTTTTTTTTTAAGAAGTGGTAGTCAACCTCTTCCCTAATTGAAGTTTTACTTCTCAGGGTTTCTTGATTAATTACAGTGTCTCTATTTTTACAGTTGAAGCATGGGTTTGATGCCAGTTTGATTATATTTTTAAATATTTCTTGTGTTTATTTCGAAAGGGTTTTAGGCAAGTCTTTGAGTTGTTGATCATCTTGTTTGGTGCCTTTAGTGACTCCCTGCAATCCACAGTGGGCCAGAGGTCATTTTTTCAGTCTTGTTTGGTTTTTCACTTTTGCCCTTTTTGGTTTCTTTAAAGAAAAAGAAAAAGAATTTATTTCAAGTTTCTTGTTTGAAGCATAGAAAAAAAATAATAGAAAAAGTTTTTCATTTCTTAGTTTGGTTAAGTAGTTGGGTTGATTATTTTTCTTGCTAGGAAAAAGATTTATTTTCTTATGTTCTTTATTGATTGCTTAGAACAATAAGTATCTCATAGCCGAGCGAAATTTCATTTTAGTTTTTCCTTTAAAAGATCTTGGAAAAAGTAGTTATGAAAAGTTGGTTAAAGACTTAGTTGCAAATCCATATTGTCAACTAGAAGTAATTTTTCTTTCAGTTTTGTTTTCTTCTCCTTCTTCATCTCCCAAACACGTCATTAGTTTCACTACCATTTCCTTGAGTCAAAACAAGCCATTTTAAATAAACGCTAATTAAAATGAACTAGAATTTATGTTTCTAAGGTCAATCAACTAGTTTAGGCTAGAGCCTTGAATTAGGTTGGAGAGGAAACTCTTCAAGGCTTATAAACAAAGATTGGAGTCATAGCTAGGGAGTGTAAAAAGTCTAGTAAACATGAAAGTTATCCAGAACCCCCCTCTAACATAGGGGATAAACATAAGGTTGCCTGCGGAAAGGTAGCGGAGATAACCCCTCCAAAGTTGGACCAAGCATAGTGGGGAACACATATAGAGGACTTGCTATTGGTTGCATTTTCCTACAGAGCTTTGTGGATCTTGAATTCATTCAAGGTCCTCAATCATCTTTCAGACCACTTGCTTTCGTTACCCTCTATAGGTTTTGAGCTTGATACCCTACTCATTGTGGTCCACCCAACTATCAACTTTACCCTCCTGGTGGTTGTTCGCGAGTTGGCAACTTAGTTGCCTTTATTATAGGGACTTACACAAGTGACTGTTGGGGTATACCGTGATACCTAGGGAATATGTTGGGCCACGCTTTATAGAGTATACCCAGAGGGTGCTTCTGTGTTCGAGTTGCACTTGAACTGGTGATTTGCTCTAGTGTTGGCTGGTGTAACTGTTCTTCCAACTAGATATTGTTTTTCTTGTTTTATCTTGTAGGAACTTTTCTAGTGTGTGATTCTTTTCAAATGTTAGTAAAAGTATTATTGTGTCGTTGATATTCTCACACAGTGGAAGATCAAGAGCTCCGTCGGTTGTGAAGGATTCAGGGCCTATCGTTGTTACATTGGAGCCACCACCGTCACCGTTACGATGAAGACTTGACCAACAAGGGTCATTTGAAGCGATCAGGCCACAGGAAACTGTGCCCGAGCCATCTTTGAGAGAAGAACACTCATATCCAAAGGAATTGGCTATTTCAGACCTTGGAGTAGAAGCTTTCGGTCTGTTTAACCCTCCGATCATTGACTTGTCGCCACTTTTGATACAGGTTTCCCCTCCAAGGATAACACATCATGAGTGTCAGATAGTATTGCAAGCAGCTATGGAAGAAAATGCTGCTACCTTGTCAGGGAGTCCTCACACTCCCTCAATGGCTACCAACAATGAGGGCATTCTTCCTCCTAACCCACCTTCGTCAGTCCAGACCACAATGGTCTCGACCGCCTCTACTTCAAGCAGTGTTCTGATTCAATCTATGGCGATGATCACTGCTATGTTCACATAGAGTGTGTCAGGTCCTTCATTTTCATATGAAATGCCTGATTTTGATACAAACTCTATCCTCACCTACTCCACCCTACAAACCATGGGTCTGGGGGAAGGGAGCTTAAACACTCCTTTTCAAGGATCCATGGGGGGAACCTCATCCCCCTATAATTCTATCTCTTATGACAGAGGTCATATACCTCCTTCATCCCCCTCGCTTGGCGGTGCTCCCCAACAACCTATTGGGCCAAACATAAACTACATCTTTTTCAAGGTAGGTGCTCTACGAACTTCTTCCTACACCACTCTGGTGAGTTCAATGGCATTCTCTTTGTTCGACACATTTGGTAACAATGCTTTCTCATAAGCTGTCATCTCGACCGGAGGAAAACCTAGTTTTGGACAAGATAATCCTATGCAGGGTATTGTTCCTACACATGGGGAAAACACATGAGTCTTCTCCTCACAAGGACTCTTGAATCTGTGGCAGGGAGAAGTTCCCTCATCAAGGATGTTGACCGAGGGAAACCCTTCCATGGTCAATGGAACCCCAGGCAAGGCCCAGGACGTATGGTCATTGGATCGTCATGGGGAAACCCTTTCTAGAATCTTTGGACCATAATGCAGGGAGCAATCCATGCCCAACCCTCAACGTCCAATTACATGAATCAACCTATGATGTCCCAACAAACATAGTATCCATATGCTGGCCAAGGACATTGTATTTACCAGATCCCTGGTCAACAGCCTAACGTTTCCTGGAAACCTGGTGCCAGTCAAAATCTAGGTTCCTTTCTTCATGTACATAGTCAATAGCCCAAACTACCATTTCTAACGACGTTACATTTTCCATACTTTTCAAGGTTGTTAAATGACCCAATCTGTCACGATCCGTGTTGGCCTCCCATGCCGACTAAGTTTCCCTCGGACATTCCAAAGTTAGAAGGTAAGCTTGGAGAATATCCAGGTGATCACATGACCACTTTCCACCTATGGTTCTCATAGAACTTGCTACGAGAAGACTCCATATAGTTTCATCTATTTCAATGCACTCTCATTGGAGGTGCCACAAAATGGTACATCAAGCTCGACCGCTCAATATACTCTTACTTTAGCTATTTGGAGATGGTTTCTCTAAACCATTTCCAACGGCCTGTGAGATATGATGCTGGCACYGAATTGCTAGCCAACTTCAATAAGATGAAGGTCGATCATATCTCGGATCACATCCGAGAATGGCGGCACTGAAAKAGTTTGATAAAAGTATAGGTCCCACTGGATTTCTTGCTGGAGTGGTTCCTTAAGTCTTTGGTACCTTAGTTATCCAAGGACATCGCAATGTCGGGAGTGTTTCATAGGAGAAGGCGAAAATGAGAGCACAACAACTTAAACTGATATACTCTTAGTCTAGTTTACTCTATGAGATTTTTCTAGACACGCCACGGGGCATCCTTGACAAGGCCAAACACAAGTCTGGACCACATGTCGATGTTAAAGTTGGTTCAACACAAGAAAATCCCACTGATMTACTATCAAATCAATTGCAATAATTTTTCGATACAGTAGACAATAGCTAACCAGACCTCTGGTTTGACTTCTCCCCCTACCCAAACATCGGACGTATAGAGTGTGCAGTCGACGAACCCGAAGGCCAACCAAGAACCTGGCGGAAATAAAAAACAGTGAAACAAGAAAGGTAAGGGGGATAAGAAACCCACCAAAAATGTTGGTGGGGGAAACACAAAGAATAGAAAGTCAAAGTATCCATGTAACCTTTGCACGTAAGACCATCCGACTCACCTGTGCCCTCCACTTGCAGAAGCCCATAAGTTATTGGTGAAAAAATAACCTATTGTGTTAACAAACCCTTTTCGACATGGGAAAAATATGACTCAAGCCTCTTCAAGCGCATATGGGGGTAGTTAGGGACCCCCTCTATCTTCTAGTAATCCCTCGGTCATGAAAGTTTATATGATGAAAGGTGACACTTACATAGAAACTAGGGCACACAATTACAATATGATAGAAACTATTGAAAAGGGTAAGGAAGTTGTAAAACCATATGTTCCTCTCCAGATCGAGAAGACGATGTTTGAAACAATGAAACGCATCCTGAAAGGGGCATTCAAGAAATATTCGCATAATCCAAACACAAGGGTCGCCCGAAATTACTCTGTGGTGGAGGATTTTTCACAAACCCCTTGCGCGATGTCTAATTTGGAGGTCCTCCAGAGCTTCCCTTCGTAGAGAAAGGATCTGTTGTCCACTTTGGGATATACTAAGACCTATAATCCAACAACAATCATGCTTGATACAATAGACTTGAAACCTCATCTCCCTTACCATGTTGCGTTTTAGATAGTAGTGGCTCATCCCATGAAATATTTTACTCATAATATTTTCCTCATGGTGGTTGATAAGGGCGCCTCGACTTGCATGATGTTGTTGGCATGTTGTAAGGCCATTGGCCAACCCATTTTGTATCCATCACCTACTCTACTTACTTCTTTCGACGATCTTTCTTTCAGACCACATGGAATCATCTATTCTTTCCCCATGCAGTTAGGAGGGAAGATCATGTGCATCGAAGTTCAAGTGGTCGATGCACCTCTCGACTACAACATTTTGTTAGGAAGGAGTTGGACCTGTGCAATTCATGCAGTGGTTGCCACGGTTTTTCTACTCTTGTTGTTTCCACATGAGGGTTGAATCATAACCATTGACCAACTTCCCTTCTCCCAGCCTGACCCTTCATTGGGGGAATCCACGGTCCCGATGATTGATAACCCTCATCCTGACATCGTCAATGTAGGGGTTGGTTTGTGCCCACCGCTGATGGGTACTTTTCATTACCCGCCTCCCTATGGTGATGTCAAGATGATATCGGTTTTCCCCAACTAGCCTAGGGTTGAAATATTTCAAGTGTTTTCGTTTTGTATGACTTACTTTAACAATCAGTGGAATCTTCCTTCCCCATCATCTTTCATGGAAGGGACAGGGCATCCTGGCATGGCCATGCCCTTGTCTATGACATAAGTTGCATACAGTTTTTTCTAGCAAGCTTTGTCTGATTCCAATCTAACTCCCGCACTGGCGTTAGATCTAGTTCTCGAGCTTATTTGGGCTCAAGGTTCCCTTGCCAATACTGTTTCTTTAGACTATAGAGGAAATGATTGGTCCAGACAGACCCTGGGATGATCTCCATCACATATCTTATTTCCTCCCATAGTTAAGACTGGAGATAGGTCTTGTCCTATTAATCCTCTAGCTACACATGCAGTTTATGTCAAGAGTAATATGGAAACTATTGCTGAAATGATACATATTGACATCTCCATAACCCTTCGTGTTGTGGAGAATGTCTTCGTTGAAGTGGACTTCTCCCCTGAGGGGATTCAAATCTATACAGATTTATTTAAAGAATTCTGTGACATTTTTTCCTGGTCTTATGAGGAAATTCTAGGCATTTATCCAAGAATCGTTGAACATGAAATAACGACCTATCCTAACGCCAAGCTGGCTGACAAAAGCTTCATCCGGTGAATCCTCAAAAAGCAACAACTATTAAGGCTGAAGTAGAGAAAATGATCAAATTTGGTTTCATCTACCCCGTTCAATTGACTCAATGGGTGTCAAACCTCGTTCTGGTCAACAAAAAGTAGGGAATGATTCACATGTGTATGGACTTCCATGATTTGAGCAAGGCCTGTCCAAAGGATAATTTCCCCACCTCATTCATTGACCAGATTGTCGATGAATGCACAATATGTGAGGTATTTTCTTTCATGGATGGTTTTTCGGGATACAACCAGATACACATCAAGCCTGAAGACCAACATAAAATAAATTTTATCTGTCCATGGGGCACATTTTCTTATCATAAGATGCCTTTTGGCCTCAAGAATGATGGAGCCACTTTTCAACGGGCCATGGCTTTCTCTTTTCATGACCCTAGACATTTATTCCATGCTTATCTCAATGATTTAGCATCACGATATCATAAGAGAGTTGATCATCCTGTGCACCTCCGACTAATTTTTGAACGATGTCGCTACTATGAGATTCACATGAATCCAAACAAATGTAGTTTCTGAGTGACATCAGGTCATCCTCTAGGTTTCATAATTTCAACAACAGAGATCATGGTCGATCCTATGAAATTTGAGGCGATAGTTCAGTTGCCTCCCCCGTGCAGAGTCCCTCAACTTCAAATCTTATAGGGTAAAGCAAACTTTCTTCGTAATTTTATCACAAACTATGCCGAGATCACTAAAGGGTTCATGCGTTTACTGAAAAAGGGAGTCCCTTTCTATTGGGATGAAGCTACTCAACGCTCTTTCGAAGCATTGAAACGCACCCTCACATCTTCCCCTCTACTCTAGCCTCCCAATTATAATAATGATTTCTTATTGTACTTGGTCTCTGCAGAGTCGACCATCGATATGGTATTGGTTCGAGAAGACGATCTACTTGAAGTGCATGTGATTTATTACCTGAGATGAGGCCTGGTTGGACCAGAACTCAAATACTCCCATGTTGAGAATCTTGTGTTGGCAACAGTGCATGTTGTCCAACGGTTCCATCATTATATTATTCTTCGTAAGACCACCATCGTTTCCATTGTGAATCCATTTCAATACGTGTTGACACGATGCATCATCAGAGGAAAGAGCAGTAGATGGATCGTTATCCTCCAAGAATTTGACTTGGACTTTATTTTCATGAAATCCAAAAATACATTGGTCTTTCCGGAGCTTATCTTGGAACTTCTGATCGAATCAGGTGATGTTACGCCCGAAGAATCGCAGATTAAAGGAGATATTTTTCTGATTTCATCTTCGAACCCATCGTATGGAGATATACTAGTCTATCTACAGACTTTGAATTTCCCCACCTCTGCTTCTCGCGATGAGTGTCGATTTATATGCCATCAGGCATGAAACTATCTCATACTCGATGAAACTTTGTATCATCGAGATGTATATTGCATCCTTCACCGGTGCCTCATTCACGAAGAAGAAGAACTCGTTCTTAACAACTACCACACTGGAGCATGTGGTGGTCATTTTTCTGGGTTGGAAACAACTCAAACGATTCTATGAGCCGGTTAATTTTGGTTGATGTTGATCAAATATTGCGTTGAATCGGTCAAGAAGTGCCACCTGTGTCATATCTTCTCTCAGAAAATGAGGGCACACATAGCTCCCATGTTTCACATCATTACTGTTGGTTCCTTCACTAAGTGGGGGATTGATTTTACTACATGCCACCCGGCTTCAGCCAAGGGGAATATTTATATCATCGTAGCGGTAGAATATTTCACAAAGTGCGTTGAGGCTATGCCAACATTTAATAATGATCGTGAGATAGAAAATATCTTTATTTTTAACTAGATAATAGCAAGGTTCAACATCCCGAAGGAGATTTTCACTAACCATGGCAGCCACTTTCAGAACAAAATGATGTCTGAGTTAACATCAAATATTGGGTTAAGGCAGAAGCATTCATCACCCTACTACCCACAAGCGAATGGCCAGGTGGAAGTTGTGAATAAGTCCCTCAAGACTATTCTGCAGCGGACGATCAATTCTTCCAAGTCAAATTGACATTTGATGTTGTACTCAGTGTTATGGGACTACTGAACATCTATAAAGAGTGCCACCGGTTTCTCACCTTTTAAACTTGTTTACGGGATGGAAGCAGTCTTGCCAATAGAGTGCCATATCCCATCTCTAAAGTTGGCAGTACATTTTTTGCCAGACAGTTCACTGCTTGACGATGCTTATTATATTTCGAGAAGCATGATGAGCAACATCATGATGTAGCCTTGGCCAATGAGGCTCATAAGAAATGAGTCAAGTGTCAGTATGATCAGTCCATTCGTCCTCAGATTTTCTCTGAAGGAGACCTTGTCCTGGTCTACGACCAAGATAAGGATCCTCTCGGGGCAGGCATGTTCAAACCCATGTGGTTCAGACCTTTCATCATGAAGGAGGTACTAAATAAGGGTGTTTATCGTCTGGTTGAATTTTAGGGAAATTCTTTGGTGGAGCATAGAAATGGGCTATGCCTCAAGAAGTATTACTCATAGGTTGGTCACCTAGGTGACTTCTTGTACATATGTATAGTTATTATACAATTAGTGTTTTATCTTTTTTTTTATGGGCGTGTCATTATTTATGTCATCGTTTTCACTGTGGAATATGTCAAGTGAATCAGAGGTGTTCATTGGGTTCGCAGACGACGCTAGCCGACACACTTGGAGGTGTGCTTCCGCAGCTTGGGTGATTTTCATGCCTCGGGGCCAATTGCTATCTTCTAGAGGTATCTGTCTAGGTGATGCCACAAACAATGTTGTCGAGTACAACACAGTGATAGAGTTTCTTCATGAGCCTTTGTCGCATGGTATCTCTCACCTCTAGCTCTACTTAGATGCACAACTATNGGTTGGTAATCTTGTGGATTGGAACCTAAGAACCTACTTTATCAGTGTTGGCCTTGCAATGAATTCTGATCAACTCGACAATGTTGTAAGGCCCGGGGGGAAATGAACGCAAGTTGAATGGTTCCCCTCTCATCGAGAGGCCAATAAAAAATTATATGTCCTCATTCGTTGGATTCAATGACTACCCCTCAAGCATAAACACCTCAGCATCAGGATGCCAATAATCCACCAAGGTATTCAGCAGCCTGGGTTGTGCCCTCAT
>SNQJ01S0003673.1:165851-189434 GCA_010110895.2 Picea sitchensis | reverse complement strand
TTTAGATCCATTATCTTAAAACAATTATTTTCACAAGGCTTTGCTTAAACCTTGTAAATTGTATATAGTTATTGTACATAAACACTGTTAGTTAATAATTTGAAATTAAAGTGTTGGTTGTTAGAGTTGTATCTTTAGTTAGTCCACATATTTTAGTTGTTTTAGGATCTTAGTTGGCTAACAAAGCCATAAAACCCGTCCAGGTAGATTATACCAAACAGCTTGGGTTAAATAGAAAACCTTGGACCAGATCTATCCTTCCCATTGATGATGTGTCATAAACGCCCATCAACAAATGGCTCTAGAAGGAGGACCGAGGTAAATTTAATGATTAAATGTTTCACCCCTCATCCTGTTAGAATTCCAAATTTAACAAATTTTTCTTTTGTGTTATCTTGAAATGCACTATAAGACATGCTAGACTAACAAGTCGGCCTTGCACGAGTCTTTGTTTTGAATGTATTTAATTCCCCATGGCTCCCCAAATCACTGTGTTGGAACATGCTTTCCACTTCTCATAACCTGATATTCCGAACGAGACACTCTCTCACTTGTCCAAACTCACCTTTGATGGTGGGGGGGATGTATCTGCAAAAGACCATCTTAACAAGTTTTGGTGTAAATGCATCAAACATAATATTTATGATTTAAAGGTTTTATGCAAATTGTTCACTTTTACTTTTAGGGGTCAGATTAAACATTGGATTGAGTCTTTTGCAACATATCACATTATTGTTTGGTTTCAATTTGTAGAGGAATTTTTAGATGATTTTGAAATCTATGATTACAATCAATTATGTGAAGAATTTCAGGCTTTACTAATCAATGACAATTCATCTCCATAGGTATTTTTAACAAGCATCCATCATGTTCTCAGTAAGTTTCAACTTGATGACATGTCATTTGTACTAAATCTCCTCTCTGATGTTTGTGCCCTTTTCATCCAACCATTTTCAATYGCAAATGATGAATCATTTACAAATCCTGTCACTCAATTGTGAGAAGAATTTTGTTTCAGGATGAGAGGAATCCATCTAAAAATTTTTAACAAGCAAGGGAAGTAGAATCTATTAAAAAGGTTCTTATTGAAAATCAAACTAGTTTCTCCTCTGAATCATTGTATGTTCAGTCCTCAACCATCGTGGAGGAAGATTTGATGTTGGTTCAAGGTGAATGTACATATTCTTCGAACTCTGCCTCTAATCAGTACTTAAATTCAGTTGTTGAAGAACACTTAGGTGATGAAAATTATCTTAAGCATTCTAACAATCCTATGAAACTGATTAGAGATGTAAATCTGCAATTTGAACAAAACACCTTAAACCTTCATCCACAAATCATACCTTATCTACGGGAAAGATTAGATGTTTGTCATGAAAGTTTTAAATTGTCTATCATACATGAGGAAAATTTAGATGATCATATTATGTTGAAGGATTTATCACCAAAACAGAGTGAACGTTGTAAGGAAAGTGTTGAGCACTCAACACACCCTAAAAAACCTATGTCAGTTTTTTGCTTTTTGGGTACCACTTGATCTTTGCACTATTTGAATTTGATTTCCTTTGGAGAAATGTTTTGTCTTTGCTTGTTATTTTGACCCTCATTATATTTTCATTTTTATTTAACTCTATGAAAACCCATGAATTTAAAAGGATTAACACTTAAATAAGGAATCAACAACTAAAGCACTTCACCTGACGTGCTCAAGTTTCAACATCAGAAGAAATTAAAAGGTGAAAAGGAATCACTCAGATAACCCTAGTTGTCGAGCGCTGATATTCACCAATATCGGAGAAAGGAATTTTTGTTTCTCGATAAGTATCACATACGAATATCACCGATAGTCGATCCTCTTTGGTATCAGTAAAAGGAGAAGGGAGTAAAACGTTTAAACGAAAAGAAATGATATCGTCGATAGATGATACCCGACTCACTTGTAGGAATCAGGGAAAACTGAATCGCAATGAACATTTTGACCATGCTAAAGATTTTTCCCTGATCACCAATTCCCAACATGTTTCAGCATTGGCGAATTTTCGAAGATGCGAACCCAAAGAAAAATACGCGATAGGTTTATCCCCGATCGTCAATCCCCGATACCTTTTCAACATCGGCGAACCTAGGTTTATTTTAGAATGCACAACTTGAAGAAATCCCCAACTTTGAATAATTAATAATTCATTAGTATTTAATACCACGTGTCTTTGCTCGACTTGAGAAACCGTACGACCTAGATCAACCCTGAGTCATTTTTGGTTCCTCAGGTCCAAGTCACACCTCTGAGTTAGTTCATTATTTCATCATTGTACGATGAATTTGATCAACATCGGAGGTTTTTGACGAAGGGATATCAACGAAAAAATCCATATCACGTCCCCGATCCTTGATCCGCCCACTGAGAAAGCGACACGATGAGGTTTTTGAGAGATAGATATGTTTAGATTCAAAGAATTTAAGGGTCTAATTAATTCCAAATATCACATTAGTTGCTACTTCATGTGAGAATCAAAAGGCCATTTGAAATTACCGATAGAACACATCACCCTTTGCACCTCCATTTTCAACCCACGATGAATTAAATTGCAGAGATTCAACGTTAGATTTGCTTGAATTTCACTCATCACCCCAATTAATTGGTTGATACGACAAGGTAAGTTCTTCCCCATTTAAATTCTCTCGAGCCATTGTAAATGAAACCATTATGTGCACAAAGGAGTTTCATAGCATCCAGAGGAGCGAAATGAGCAATTCAAAGAAACCAAGATTCCGTGAGTATCAAATAATCAGTTCGCAATCTTTACAGGTATGTACTAGTCTGGATTTTTTGTGCTTACAATTCATACATATTTTATCCAGTGTTTCTTTATATGCAGTCTCTAAACGATTTGTTTCAATTGTAGGAACAATGCCTCCAAGAAAACCAACCACCAGGAGATCTCCGAGAGAATTGAAGCTAAAGGAACCATAAGTAGGATAAGGCTCTTCCCCAACGGCTGCAAAACAATTAGAATTTGCTCCAAGGCCAGAACCAGTCATCAAGACATCTACCAAGAAGGTTTTCACTCAACCTACAGCCTTTGGAAACACAGAGGCAAGCACAGGGACCAAGGAAGCTCTCCCACATTGGGGAGAGCTCTTCAATAAGATCAACTGGGAGTAATTACCTGAATACACCCCACACAGTGACCCATATGTGAGAGCGCTTGACGATTATGTATTCCTAAATATCCGATGGTCGTACCTTCACATGGTAGCAGGAAGAACTCTAGTGTGTTGAAGGTACCTTCACATGGTACCTTCTCTATATAGAGCTTCTTCAATGGCTCATCGACTATACAAACACACAAAAGTTCCTAATCATCAATGAAAATGGCGAGTGTGTTGAATTTTTCCTTCCGGTGGAGGTTCAAAAGTACTACAAGCTTAGAGACCTAAAGGAGTGGATGAATACATATTTCGTGGTGAAATTCTATGAGCACCACAACACCAGCTAGGTAATGGCCTCATGGTGGCAAGAAGATAAGAAGTTCACCAACTGGACCTCCGGCTGGTACCAAATGGACAACCTAAGAGAACCATACATCTTCCTAATGGCACTCATATGTCGGTTGTATGGGGAGAAAGACTGCTACAGGTTTTCAGAGGTGTGGATGCCTCTAGAGTACACAGTAGCTATCTTTGGGAGTAGCTTCAATAGGGGAGCCATAATTTCCAAAAATATGAGCATCTACATATAATAAGCTCAGACATCAAAATAAGGGGAAACTCTAGCCTTCTACATGGCATCGTACTTGTTGGATGTCAGGTGTGATCGAAACGTCTTCACCGGTATGAACCTAAGTTGGCACATCGCAGAGCTCCCAATCCATGTATATTTCATTGTCTTATGGGAGAACAGGTACAAACAAATGCTACTCCTTCATCTGCGATGAATTCATCTCACACATTCATTTTATTCTTTTCAAGAAATAATGTCCAAGACTATTGGCTGTGGCCAAAAAGGTGATAGAAAATGTCAGCCACTAGTATCTGGACGAATGCGATACCTACATTAGGGTATTCAGAGTCTACTAGAGCACCTCATATCTGACCAACACATGTCCCCCACTAACTTGCTATGGGGGAAATCTGCTACCAGACCATCCTGCAAGGTTACAATTCTACCCTGGTGAAAGATAAGAAGTGGGTGTTTATACCTTATGGATTCCATATAGGTTTCTAACTAGTAAAATACACTACTCAAGCTAAACAGGAAGGACTAAGGAAATTGGAGTTTTGATTCCAGACCTGTCATTTCCGCAAGAAAGACCCAAAAGGTCTAGTCTTGAAACATGCATGTCAAGTGTCTTTCTACTGGCAATACACCCATGACAAGTTTGAAGATGAGGTATTCATGGAAAATGATCAGGATTGGGATGAAGTAGTTGCAAGGATAGCCAACCCTAAGATGACCAGGTTCAAATCCATGAGCCTAGATGAACAAGTAACAATCCTAGAACAATCAACTCAAGGGGCCCTTAGGACCTGAGAATAAATGATAGCGGTCGAAGCAACAGTTCCCTGGCTGTGGATGAAACAACAGAGATCCCCCAACTAGCCCCGGTGCAAAGTAGAGGTCTCCCCAAGGCTCAGTATGTGCGGGATAGGGGATTACTCATGTTAGAACATGCATAATGGATAATTGATCAACTGCAAGATGACCCAAACATCCTAAATATGAGAAGGCTCCCTGACGACGACTTGGATGAAATCCAAACGGGCCCAAGTAGCCATGAATTCATAGACCTTGATGAAATTACTGGTTTAGACAACCCTGAATTCACAATGCCACCAACTGGATCACCGACAAGTGTTTCGGCTCAGCCAGAGACAATCATAACATCAGGGAGGACCAGTGCGTCAAACCCCTTAAGTGAGATGATCAAGATTTATGACGATGATGAGAGCCCAAAAGTATCTCTTGTGACCCCTGTACATATCAAATAAGAAAAGGGACTAGATAAGACATCTTCCCCTGTTCTTGATGCCCAAATTCAAGAGGTTGCATGGAAAGAAAAAGAACTCGAGAGGGTCCTAAACACTGAGCTGTCCAATGCACTAGAAACCCAATAGAACAACCTGAAGGGAGATCTAGGTTTGAATGAACCAAAGGAAGGAGCTCTACAACAGGAAACCAGTGTCTCAACGGTCGATGATCAAGTAAGTACCGATCCTACCCCCGACACCTCTATTTCAATCAGTACTCAAACCCCCAATGAGAGACAGATGGAAGTTGGGCCTTCATAACACAAGGATGAAGTTCAAGAACCCATTCTTGAATAAGTATATACCATCGGGAGTCTGGGGAATACACTCACCTAGGGAGATAAGAAAATCCCCAAACCCGTGGATGAAGTAGCTGATATGCATGCGATAACTTATGATCAGAAAAGGAAGGATATCGTCCAGAGAACCAACAAGAAGAGGAGGATCACTTTAGATCACTCCATCATGATCACTACAAAGGAACATCTGATCAACACAGAGCACGCTAAGACATCCGAACTCATTGGCATAGGGATGGAAATCACAAATTCCACCCTAGACAGAGCTAAAAGAGATGAGAAGGAGCTAGCCACTGCCCTGAAGGAATTGGAACATTTGCGCCACTTGGAAAAATACTATCAGGACACAACATAGGCCACGGTGTTCCTCAGGAGAAAATTCCAGGATGCCTACAACAAGTTTATAGAGGAGAGACACCTATTCACTGCAAGGAAATTCAAGCCCCATGAAGACACCCTCATGGCACTTGTGATGTGAAAATATATGGAGTGGTGGTATGAGAAAGCACAACAAGCCGTGGAGAGGGTCGACTACATCAGTGCAGTCCAACAGGGTCAATATATAGAAGAACATGACATTCATATGTTAAAGGAGAGAAGCCTCGATCGCATAAGGAAATCAATCGAGTATTGGGGAAAAATGGCTTGGGAAGCTCACCGAGAAATCCAAGAGAAATGGGCCTAGCACGAGAAAAACTGGATCAAGATCAATCGTGTGATGAAAGACATCAGATTCCCTGAGTTTGGCATACCCGATGATCTTGTCAACTTGCACGACATAATCAAGTCACACACTGAACAAGACTCATCATGGGTTGAAGAAATAAAAAAGATGATAGACATGGCTCCAGGTCAGGTGCGACAGTTTATGGAGCACTTGATCAAATCTTAGGCTATGCTGCAACAGTTAAGTGCCAGTTAAGCTCGGGCTATGCTACACATGTGGAAGAGATAAGAGATATTCACTCGGTCCTGATGGAAAAACATATATTCCCATACATCAAAACCTACGAGGATCTATTCATCAAGTGGTCAGAGTACGAGAAGAGTCATCCTCTTAAGTGATATCTTGAGATGACTCTTAGAAAAACGCATTGGAGAGAACGCCATGTGGAGAATTTTTTTTTTCTTATCTACACTTTAGTTGTTATTTTTAGTTATTTTTATGTTGTAAATAAGAGCATCGGCCGATTAGTTAAGTGTCGATGGTTTTTGCAAGAAACTCTCATTTTTGGTTTTGTTAAGAACTATTTCGGAGTTGTCTTTAATCGATAGGTCCTTTTGGACCAGAGACAAATTTATGCTTTCATCAAA
Source organism: Picea sitchensis (assembly GCA_010110895.2). Lineage (NCBI taxonomy): Eukaryota > Viridiplantae > Streptophyta > Pinopsida > Pinales > Pinaceae > Picea > Picea sitchensis. Next base: position 182,793 of record SNQJ01S0003673.1, on the reverse strand, counting down.
TGCATGTACGATTCGATGTGGAGAAGAATTATTTTTTATTTTGTCTCATGAATGGATGTTGTAACGAGTAAGAGTTACTAAATCTATTGATAATTTATCTGATACAATGTTTTACAGTTCTTTTTTTAATGATGAATATAAATCTTTGTGTCAATATATGATTGATGATTAGAGTGAGTGAATTATTTTACTTTCCATTGTTTATCACATGCATGTTTTCTTCTGATAATTTGTATCTCATTCAGTAATTGAAATACTCACATGGTTAACTTATTAGTACTAGGCCTATTGTAGAGGATCACTACCTGCATGCTAGAGTAAAGGGTTATCACAAGCTCAACCTCTTCTCCAGTAGTTAAACTTATTCCCACTTTGTTACCTAGTTGGTTTATATCGACTTTCATCTTTCATTGGTCCCTCCTAAGAAAACATTAAAAAAAGAGAACGTCTAGACTGGAGGAGATACCTTCACAAGAAAACGTAAATCCCATTGATCAATTATCTAGATCATAGGATCTAGAGAACCATTCCACCATTAAACGTTGCAGAGTCTAATTGGGCCTCGGTGGTGGGTTTGGTTCCTATTGTTGAGTTAAAGGGATTTAGAACCCATCAACATAATTTGTGCTAGAAGGAGGGTCAAATAATGAATGGTTGAATACATATTTCACATAATATCTTAGAAATCCTATAGATTCAAAACAACCCACATGCATGGCTAGTCATTCCCAAGACATTCCACACACATTGAGTACTCTTGAAACAAGTAACTCAACTGAATATGAGGAAGAACGCCTGTACCTGGACATACCTTATGCTCTCCCTCACGAGGAATTGAATCAATTCAGAAGAATCACAAGAGCATACGCCCGACAGATCAATGTGTTTTCCTTAGATCTGATACTTCCTCAAAGAAAACAAGTAAGAAGACCTGTGGTCGATACCCCTGAATAGGTTTTTGTGCACATAGTAGAAGACCTGATAGATTTCTCTCTCACTGAAATCAAACATCCTCTTAATTTAATCCCTGAAACGCCAGCTGACAATGTCTCTGAGCCAGATGATTTTTCAGAAGAAGAAGGGTTTAACTCAGAACGTTCAGTTTCAGGATTTGAAGATATGGAAGATCTTAATGACCATGAAGAAGAGAGGGTAAACCCACCGCAAAACAATCAACCTTGGTTGGCTAGAGATGATTTTTCCATCCCTGGATGAGTACATAACCTTCCCCAACATCCATAGAAGCTACTTCCTAAATTTGACCCCAAAATCTCAGGATTGCTTGAAGACCACATCAAGAAATTCATACTAGATATCATACTTATGAATTTCCAACATGAGGACATAGTTTTTAGGATTTCCCCCTACACTTTTGAGAATTCATCTTCCACGTGGTATTTTAACTTACATGTAGGATCCATAACTAGTTGGACGAAGTTTCAAAAATATTTTCTAGATAAATTTGCAGAAGAAACTACAACAGGAACTTTGATGGTTGAGTTGTTCACTGCCACCATGAGTTTGAAAGAAAGGGTCAAAGACTTCAATCAAAGATTCACAACTATCTTAAATAAATTTCATCTCGAAGATAAACCTACTCAGGAGATGAAAATCGAAGTATATGCTAATTCTCTCCCAACTTCTATTTCCATTTTTGTGAAGAGGGATGCCAAACTAACCCTAGCTAAGAATTTTGAAGAAGCCAAAATGATAGAGTTCCAAATGAAACGATGTAAAGAATGTTGGGTCTCTTTAGTTAATAAATAAGGTCAACCTTCTCCCAGGAGAGGGATATTTCTTACTAGACCCCCAGGAAAACAAACAGAACAAACTCCCGAAAATGGAAGTGGGGAAATAGAAGACCCACAACATGGTCAAAAACTATCAAACAAAATCATAGACATGAAGAGAAGTGTAGGGGAGGGAAACCAAGGAAAGAGGCCCTATAATCTTTTCTTTAAAAGGAATACACTGTTCAAAGCAATTGAACCTCCCCCAACCAACTTAAACATTGATCTGGGAAATGTAGCATCCGATTCTTTATGCACTTATCAGCAAGAAAACCACTATGAAAGAGACTTCCCTCAATGGGTACATGCCATGAATTTGATGTCCAATAGGTTTCTAGATGAAGTCTCCTTGACCGAACAATCAAGAGGCTCCAACATGAATATCGTTGATCAGGAAGAAATTTCTCCACCAGAAGAAACATCCATGTTGATATGGGATCCTGACCTATCTCTGCCTTCCGATGATTTGTTTGAGGTTCAAGAACCGCCTGCAGAAGTCTTGTCTATGCAAACACACAGTAGGGGTCAACCTGTCTCGAATGAACTTACTACGACTCATATTTAGGGAGGGAGACCAGCTCCCGATCACCCAAAAGCACCCTTTCATCCACGAAGAAACCCTATAAACATCCATACACGAGAATCGCCCAATATGGATTACAACGTAGTTGAAGATTTGAAGAAATTGAAAGCTAATATATCAGTTATAGACATACGTAGAATCCCTCAACAAAAGGACTTCCTGTTACAAGCTTTGAAATCAGAAGAAAATCCTACAACAAGCATTGATCAGGGAAGAAATCTAACTCCCACAGATCTAGTAAATAAAACAACTGTGAACGCTTTCTCTGAAGATAAAAAAGGAAAACCTTTTGTCCAGTCATTCCTTTTAATGTTTGAAGTCTTCAACATAGACCTCCATAATTGTTTGGTCAATTTAGGAGCATCCTCTAATGTTAGGCCATTGTCTATTTTCAAAAAATTAAAAACAGTCCCCCTCAAAAGTGATAAACATGTAATACAACTAGAAAGAACCCAGGTGAAGGTCATGGGAGAACTCAAAGATGTAATGATCAGAATAGAAACACATCCTAAATTTGTGCACATAATCGACATTATTGTAGTAGATATCCCAAAAGATTATGGATTGTTATTAAGTCGATATTGTTCCAAAAAATTAAATGGATACTTTAGCATAGACTGGGCACACCTTTGGATACCCTTAAAGGGACACAAAAATATGATTAGAAATGATAGGGAAAGATATATAAAACATATTGTTACTGACCTAGAAACCCTAAACGAGCCCTCATCAATAGATTTCCCTGTGCTAGGAAATTATTCCTGTGATTCCTACTTCGGAAACTTCTCCCCTCTGTCATCTAATGTCCCTCTTACTCAAAAATCCAAAATGATTTTTCAAGAGGAATTGTCGACGGTGGAAGAAGAAACCCTCTTCTGCCAAGAACATGCATTGGAAATCATAGAACTAACAAGAGGAAAAGAGGAAAGTAATATGAAAGAGGAAGATGACACATTTTTCCCACAAGTTTGGAACCTATATTTTGATGGATCTAAATCACAAAAAGGGTCAGGAGCTGGGTGTATCCTCATTAATCTGAAGGGAAAATGACATTTCCTTTCCTGTACAATAGAATTTGAATGCACAAATAACACTTCCAAGGATGAAGCTCTAGTACAAGGGTTAAAGAAAGCCATATCCATGAACATCCAAGAATTGAAGGTTTTTGGAGACTCTAAAATCATTATAAGGAAGATAAGGATACTATACATTGCAATTCTCCACACCTGAAGAATCACCAACAGGAAGTGCACAGGCTAATGGAACATTTTAAATCTTTCAACATTACAACAATCCCCAGAGTGAAGAACATTCTTGTTGATTCTCTGGCCATCACTGCTTCAAGGCTATCACCTATAGAGGATTATGAAGCCTCTCTATTCACTGTATAACTTCTATATAAACCTTTGGTGCCCAACAATATTTCTAGTTGGAAGGTTTTTGAAGGAGACGAACATATTATAAACTTTCTGACCAATCAGGACAATTATAAAGACTTGTCCATTGACGATGAAGTACTCCAAGAAAAATCAATGAAAACTGACCCTCCTACAAATCAGTGCACAGACAAATCAATGTCCCACACGATACCGAAGGGAATAGCTAATTTGAAAAACCTTTTTTTACCTAAAAGAAAGGTTTAAGGGATCAAAAAATGCAAAGACCGATAATTCTTGTCCTATGCACAAAACAATAAATCTTGGAACCCTGAAAGACACAATAAACATAAATCTCGACAAGACCATACCTAAATAGGAAAGGAAGGCCTATCTAAATATTTTCATATAGTATCAAGATGTCTTTGCTTGGTACTACTGAGATCTAAAAACTTATGATACGTGTATCATTCAACACACTATCCCTTTAAATCCTAAAGTTAAACCTTTCCAACAGAATCTTGGGAAATACCATCCATCCCTAGATCCCCTCATGTGTCAAGATTTAAAGAAACTATTAGATGCCAGAATTATCTTCCAGGTTAGACACTCTGCGTGGGTAGCAAATTTGGTTATGGTAAGAAAAAAGTTTGGAGAGATCTGCCTATGCGTAGATTTTAGAAACCTCAACAAAGCTTCTGAAAAGGACAACTACCCAGTTCCATTGATGGATCAACTCTTGCAAACTGTGTCTGGCTCTAAAATTTTCTCCTTACTAGACGGTTTATCAGGTTACAACCAGGTTCTAGTTTTGGAAGAAGACTTCTTGAAAACTACCTTCCAAACCAAGTGGGGAACCTTCGCTTAGAAGCACATGCCTTTTGGGTTAATAAATGTAGGAGAGACCTTCTAGAGGGACATGGACATAGAATTTTGGGGACTAATCAACAAGTGTGTTGTAGTCTATTTGGAAGACGTGACTGTGTATTCAAAGAACCGAGAAGATCACATCCAACACTTAACCCAGGTTTTCGAATGGTGTAGGAAATATGGCATATTCTTAAACCCTAAGAAAACTATTTTCGGTGTCAAGGAAGGTAAGTTGTTAGGCCACATCATATCCCAAGCCAGTATTCACATAGACCTAGAAATAATTAAGGCTATAGCTCAGCTTCCATTACCTCACAAAAAACAATCTATGCAATTGTTCTTCGGGAAAATCAATTTTGTGAGGAAATTCACCCCCGATTTCACAGAAACTATCAAACCCCTACAAAATATGATTCGTAAGGATGTTGAATTTAAGTGGGATGATGAACGAAAGAAGGCTTTCAACAATATTAAAACTGCACTCTCTCAAGTTCCAGTGCTACGAATTTCTGATTTCAACAAATATTTATTCCTCTATACTTTCGCCTCTAACCAATCGTTAGCCGTATTAAATCAGAAGGATGATAATAACAATGAGGCTCTGATATCATTCATTATCACTAACCTCCAAGGTGTTGAATTAAATTACCCTGCTATAGATAAACAATCCTATGGAGTATACAAGGAAGTCAAACACTTCAGATCTTACATCCTCAAGAACCACACCAAAATGATCATGCCTGACCCTGTAGTCTAAACCCTATTTACTCAACAAGAGATGGGAGAAAGAAGAGGAAATTGAATGGAAGTGGTTCTATAATTTGATCTAGATATAAAACCTGCTAAACTTGTTAAAGGACAAGGGTTATGCAAACTGGCAGCAAAAGATCAAGACCAAGTAAATGAAGACCCCAGATGGGAGAATGAAATTGCATTATGGTGTGGTGAAGTTTCATGCATTTCCCTAAGACAAGATTCTTGGTATGAGAAATTGACTGATCTCCTACATCATGGGACTTTCCTAGAAAACCTAAACCTTAGGGAAAGGAGAGCTCTCAGGTTAAAGTCTGCACAATATCGCCTTGTAAATTTGGTACTCTTCTAGGTCAATTACGATGGAGTACTTTTAAGATGTCTCAAACGTGAATATGTAGAAAAGGTTTAGGAGGATATCCATGATGGTCCTGCAGGTGGAAATTTTGTAGGAGACACTATCGCTCATAAGATAATGAGAGCTATCTATTATTGTCCCACTTTGTTCAAGGACTCTCACACACATGCTAGAAACTATAAAACTTGTCAAATAAGTGTTGGGAGGGAGAAGAGAGAAGCGGTTACACTCCAACCGGTGACCGTTTCTAGGCCTTTTGAGCAATGGGGGTTAGATATCATAGGGGAAATTACACCAAGTTTTTCAAAACAACATAAGTACATACTTACTACCACCGATTATTTCACAAAATGGGTTGAAGCCATTCCTCTGACTCATGTAAATGAGAAGGTGGTAATACAATTCATAGAACAACAAGTAATCACAAGGTTGAGTGTCCCTTTTGTCCTTGCTTTTAATAATGCAACTTAATTTTCTTCCACCCTATTAACAGAGTTTTCTTTAGAAAAAGGAATCATAATTAAATACTTCACAAACCATTATCCATAGGGAAATGAGGTAGCAGAATCAAATAATAAGAACTTTGTAAGAATATTAAAGATAACAGTTGTAGACAACCAGAGGAATTGGCATAATGCACTCCATAATGCTTTATGGGAAGATAGAGTTACACCCAAGGAAGCTATAGGGAATTCCCCATACTTTCTGGTAATACAGGAAAGAAGCCATTCTCCTGAATGGCATTTATATTCCATCTCTTCAACTTGCCCAAGATTCCATAGGGGATCCCTCATCAATCATACAACAAATAATTGACACCCTTCTCATGTTAGAAGAAGAAAGGGAGAAGGTTAAATAAAATTTCATAGGCCACCAACAGATAGTTAAAAGGTGGTTTGATCAGCATAAGGATAAAGAGAAGAATTTTGAGGTAGTATACTTAGTCCTGGAATGGGACAGAGTGAATGAGCCTAAAGGAAAACATTATAAGTTTCAAAATCTATGGCTCAGACCTTTCCAGGTTGGCTAAGAAGATTGGGTTGGGTACATATCATCTGTAGAATATGAGGAGAGAATCTGACGCTTTCCCAGTGAATGGCCAAGCCCTGAAACAATATTTTCATTATATATAGATATATATATATANATGCATCGATTTATCTTTTTTCATTTTTACTTTTTGTTTTTTGCGATCGTGCTTCTGATATTTGAAAGATTGTGTTTCTAAAAACAATGGTTGACCTCAAATAATGAGACATAGCCAACTCTCTTCCTAAATCAACGCTCACATATGAACACAAGAAATGTTGAGGGACCTGTGCTTGCTTCAAGGGATTCTCTATCTAACCTACATAGATGAACAACTTTGGGGAAATGCTAAAGTGTCTTCTTAGTGGTCTGGTAAAATATTAAAGGAAGGATGGCAATCCAGAAAGGACTACATGCACCTCAGAGACAAAGCTAGTGAGTTTCACCTTAACCACCTCATCTTTTTAAAATAACAAAATCCTCCTCTCCCGCTCGCTCAGGACATTCTGTCAAAATAAAAATTTAACTATATCAAATGAGTGCACAGAAGGAGAGGGTATGCAGATATATCCGTCAAGGCTATGGATGCTCATTGGAACCAAAGCAAGGTCTGTGATGTCGGGGTGACTCCATCGAGGCTATGGATGCTCCATGGAAACAGAGTAACATCGCAACAAATGAATGGGGGTAACTAAAAGGCCTAGCGCCAATGAATTCTCTACTAGACTCTTGTCAAAAGAGGGTGTGAGTCAAGGTTACAGGAAAATAAGGTGGAATAAAGGTTAAAAAACCCCACAGGCAGGCCCAGATGCATCAACCGGGGAAATTCCAAATGCAAGGGTAAAAGAAGCTCTAATGAAAACCATTTAAGTTCCTAATCATATTTTTCATGAGCTAAGCCCGAGGAAGGAATAGAGTTTCTGCTTTCGCCCAATAAGTCGTCATTTGTTGAGCACTCAACACACCCTAAAATGCCTATGTCAATTTTTCACTTTTTGGGTGCCACTTGATCTTTGCACTGTCTGAATTCAATTTCCTTTAGAGAAATGTTTTGACTTTTCTTTTTCTTTTGACCCTCATTAGCTTTTTAGTTTTATTTAATTCTATGAAAGCCCATGAATTTAAAAGGATTAACACTTAAATAAGGAATAAACAAGTAAAGCACTTCACCCGACGCGCTCAAGATTTGGCATCGGAAGAAATTAAAAGGTGAAAAGTTATCACTCAGATAACCCCATTTTTTGACTGTCTATCTTCACTGGTATCAATGAAAGGAAGTTTTGTTTCTGGACAAGTATCACATACAAAGATCGTCGATGGTCAATCCCCTTCGGTATTGGTAAAAGGCAAAGGGAGTAAAACATTTAAAAGGAAAGAAATGATATCGTCGATAGTCGACATCTGACACGCTTGTTGGAATCATGGAAAACCGAATCGTGATGAACAATTCGAGCATGCTAAAGAGTTTTCCCTATGACTGATTCCTGAAGCGTTTCAGCATCAATTAATTTTCGAAGACGTGAACCCAAAGAAAAATACGTGATAGGTTTATCCTCGATCGTTGATCCCCGATACCTCTTCAGCACCGGCAAACCCATGTTTATTTTAGAACGCACAACTTGAAGAAAGCCCTGACTATGACTAATATGCGCAAATAAGTCACTAGTCATTAATGCCACATGTCTTTGCTTAACTAGAGATACCGTACAACCTAGATCAACCCCAAGTCATTTTTGGTTCCTTAGGTCCAAGTCACACCTCAGAGTTATTTTGCCACGTTAGCACCATACGATGAATTTGATCAGCGTCGAAGGTTTTTGATGAAGTGATATCAACGAAAACATCCATAGCACATCCCCAATCCCCGGTTCACCCATTGAGAAAGTGATATGAAGGGATGTTTTAGAGCTAGATACGTTTAGATTCAGATCATTTAAGGGACTAATTAATTCCAAATCTCGCATTAGTTTCTACTTCGTGTGTGAATCAAAAATCCATTTGAAATTATCGATAGAACACATCACCTTTGCGCCTCCGCCATCAACCCACAATGAATTTAAATTGCAGATATATGGCGGTAGATTTGTTTGAATTTCACTCATCACTCGAAATAATTGGTTTATACGACATAGTGAGTTCTTCCTCATTTAAATTCTCTCGAGCCATTGTAAATGAAACCATTCTACGCGCAAAGGAGTTTCATAGCATCTAGAGGAGAGAAACAAGAAATTCAAAGCAGTTGAGATTCCGTGAATATCAAATAATCAATTATCAAGTTTTACAGGTATGTACTAGTCTTGATTTTTGGTGCTTACACTTCATATGTATTTTATCTAGTGTTTCTCTATATGCAGTATCTAAACAATTTGTTTTGATTGTAGGAACAATGCCTCCAATAAAACCAACCACCAAGAGATCTCTGAGAGAACCGAAGCTAAAGGAACCAGAGGTAGGAGAAGGCTCTTCCCCAATGGCTACAAAACAATTATAATTTTCTCCAAGGCCGAAACTAGTCATCAGGACATCTACCAAGAAGGTTTTCACTCAACCTTCGGCCTTTTGAGACACGGAGGAAAGTACAAGGACCAAGAAAACTCTCCCACATTGGGGAGATATCTTCAAGAAGATCATCTGGTAGTAATTCATTGAATAAACCCCACACAATGACCCATATGTGAGAGCACTTGATGACCAGGTATTCCCAAATATCCAACGGTCATAACTGTACATGGTAGTGAGTAGAACCCTGGTGTTTCCCTGCATAGATCTACTGCAATGGCTCATCGACAATACAGACATGCAAAAGTTCCTAATAAATGATGAAAATGGCGGGTTTCTTGGAGTTTTCCTTCTGGTGGAGGTCAAGAAGTACTACAAGCTTGGAGACCCAAAGGAATGACTGAATATTGATTTTGTGTGAAATTATACGAGAGCCACAACACCAGCTAGGTAATGGCCTCATGGTGGCGAGAAGATAAGAATTTCACCAATTGCACGTATGGATGGTACCAAATGGCCAGCCTAAGAGAACAATACATCTTCCTAATTTCACTGATATGTCGGTTGTATGGGGATAAAGACTACTCCAAGTTTTTGGAGGCATGGATGCCTTTAGCGTACATCGTAGCTATCTCCAGTAGTGGATTCAATTGGGTATCCATCATTTCCAAACAACTTATCATCTGTATACAACAAGATCTGATGCCGAAAGAAGGGGAAAATCCAGCCTTCTACATGGCATCGTACTTGTTGGATGTCATGTGTGCCCAAAATGTCTTTGTCAGTATGAACCTAAGTTGCCACATCATAGAGCTCCTAGTCCACGTATATTTTGACATCTTATGGAAGAACATGTACAAAACAATCCTATTCCCTCATCTGCGATGAATTCACCGCACACATTCATTTTATTCTTTTCAAGAAAGAATGTCCAAGACTATCGACTTCGACCAAAAAGGTGAAAGCAAAGGTCGACCACTAGTATCTCGACGAACGTGATGCCTACATTAATTTATTTGAGGGATACTGAAGTACCTCATTGCCTACCATCATATGTCCCCAACTGACTTGTTGTGGGGGAAATCTGCTACCAGACCATCCTGCAAGGTTACAACGCTACCCTGGTGAAAGATAAGAAGTAGGCATTTATACCTTATGGATTCCATATAGTTTTCTACATAGTAAAAGAAACCACTCAATCTAAATACAATTGGAGTTATGATTCCATATCATTCATTTTCGCAAGCATGACCCAAAGGGTCTAGTCTTGAAACATGTGTCTCAAGTGTCGTCTTGCTGGCCATACGCCCACAACAAGTTTGAAGATGAGGTCTTCACGGAAAATGATCAGGATTGGGATGAATTCATTGCAAGGATTTTCAAGCCTAATATGACCATGTTCAAAGCCATGATCCTGGATGAACAGGAAACAATCCTAGAACAATCAACTCAAAGGGCCCTTAGGGCTAAAAAAGAAATGATAGCAGCCGAAGAATAATTTCCCCAGGCAACGACCGAAACAACAAAGATCCCCCAGGTAGCCCCATTTCAAAGAAGAGGTCTCCCTGAGGCTCAAGACACATGGGTGAGGGGTTTACTCATGTTAGAACATGCACAACATATAATTGATCAGTTGCAAGATGACCCGAACATCCCAAATATGACAAGGCTCCCTGTCGACGACTTAGATCAAATCCAGATGGGCCCAAGCGACCCTAAACTCATAGACCATGATGAAATTACTAGGTTATACATCCTTGAATTCACAATGCCACTGACCGAATCTCCGACGGGTGTTTCAGATCATCTAGAGACAATCGGAACATCAAGGAGGACCAGTGCATAAAACCCCTTAAGTGAGATGATAACGATTTATGATGATGATGAGAGCCTAGAAGTATATCTTGTGTCCCATGTACATATCGAAGAAGAAAAGGGACCAGAGAAGACATCTTCCCCTGTTCTCAATGCCCAAATTCAAGAGGTTCCATGGAAAGAACAAGAATCCAAGAGGGTCCTAGAAAATGAGTTGTCCAATGCACCAGAAACCCAAGTGGACAATCTGAAGGACGATCTATGTTCGAACGAACCAAAGGAAGGAGATCCACAATAGAAAATCGATGTCTCAATGAACGATGATCAAGTAAGTACCGAGCCTACCCCTGACGCCTCTATTTCAATCGGTACTCAAACCCTTGATTAGAAACAGAAAAAAGTCGGGCCTTCAGAACATAAGGATGAAGTTCAATAACCCAGTCTTTAACAAGTATATACCATTGGGAGTCTGGGGAATACACTCACCTGGGGATATCAAAAAATCCCCGAACACATGGATGAAGTAGTCGACATAAATTCCATATATTATGATCGTAAAAGGAAGGCTATCATCTAGAGAACCACCAAGAAGAGGAGGATCACTCTAGATCGCTCCATCCTCATCACTACAGAGGAACATATGATCAACATAGAGCATGCTAAGACGTTCCAACTTAGTGATGCAGGGATGGAAATCACAGATGCCAACCTGGATAGAGATAAAAGAGATGAGGAGGAGTTGGTCACTACCCTGAATAAATTGGAACATTTGTGCCACTTGGAAAAATACTATCAAGACAACACACAGGTCGCGGTGTTCCTCAGGAGCGAATTCCAGGAGGCCTACAATAAGTTTATAGAGGAGTGGAACCTATTCACTACAAGTATAGTCGACCTCCAGGAATACACCCTCATGGAACTTGCGACGTGCAAAGATATGGAGTAGTGGTACGAGAAATCACAACAAGTTGTGGAGAGGGTCAACTACATCGATGCGTTCCAAAAGGGATGAGATACAAAAGAACATGACATTCGAGTGTTAAAGGAGAGAAGCCTCGATCTCATAAGGAAATTGGTCGAGTATTGGGAAAAAATGGCTCGGGAACCTCAACATGAAATCCAATAGAAATGGGGCAAGTGCGAGAAAAACTAGATCAAGATCAATCGGGTGATAAAATACGTCAGACTCCCTGAGTTTCGCACACCCGATGAATTTGTCGACTTGTGTGACATAGTCAAGTCGCACACCAAGAAAGACTCATCATGGGCTGAAGAAATAGAAAAGGTGACAGACATGGCACCAGGTTAGGTGCGACAGTGTATGGAGCACCCGATCAAAGCTCGGTCTATGCTGCAACAGTTAAGTGTCAGTATAGTCAAGTACAAGGCACATGCGGTAGTGATAAGAGATATTCACTCATCCCTAATGGAACAACATATACTCTCATACGCCAACACTTACGAGGATCTGTTCATCAATTGGTTGGAGTACTAGAAGAGTCACCCTCTTAAGTGATATCTTGAGATGACTCTTAGAAAAACTCATAGGAGAGAATGCCATGTGGCAATTTTTTTTTTCTTATTTGCACTTTAGTTGTTATTTTTAGTTAATTTTATGTTATAAATAAGATAATCGACCGATTAGTTAAGGGTCGATGGTTGTTGCAAGAAACTCTTATTTTTGGTTTTGCTAAGAACTATTTCGGAGATGCATTTAATTGAGAAGTCATTTTGGACCAGAGGCAATTTTATGTTTTCATCAAATGCGTGTACGATTGGATGTGGAGAAGAATTATTTCTTATTTCATCTCATGAATGGATGTTGTAACGAGTAAGATCTACTAAATCTATTGATAAGTTATATGATGCAATGTTTTACATTTCTTTCTTCAATGATGAAGATAAATCTTTGTGTTATTATGTGATTGATGATTAGAGTGAGTGAATTATTTTACTTGCCATAATTTATCACATGCATGTTTTCTTCTCATAATTTGTATCTTAGTCAGTAATTGGAATACTCACATGGTTAACGTATTATTACTAGGCCTGTGGTAGATGATAACCGCCTGGATGCTAGAGTAAAGGGTTATCCCAAGCTCAGCCTCTTCTTGAGTAGTTAAACTTATTCCCACTTTGTTACCGAGTTGGTTTATACCGACTTTCATCTTACATCGGTCCCACCTAAGAAAAAATACAAATAAGAGAACGTTTGGACTAAAGGAGAGACCTTCACAAGAAAATGTAAACTCGTCGATTAATTGGCCAGATTGCAAGATCTGGAGAAACATTCCACCATTAAACATTGTAGACTCTAATTGGGCCTCGGTGGCAAGTTTGGTTCCTACTGTTGAGTTAAACGTATTTAGAACCCATCAACAAAAAGTGAAGAGGAATGTCTTGAGAATACCATTGTTAAATATCATAGCTCAGAAGATTGTTTTCATGTGCTCATTTCTGATTCCTTTTACTCTTTATATACCGATATCTTCTTAGATTTTGGTGGACATGATATGTTACCCATGGTATCTTACTCTTTTCCATCACAATAAGATCTTTTCGATATGCCAATATTTGGTGAAATTAATTTCGAGCATAAAATTTATGAAGTTGGATTTGACGCTCTTTCACTTTCATCACTCGCATGGAAAAAATACATGTTGAAAGATGAGTTTACATGATTTATTTTTGAAAAAGACAATGCACCCATTCTCATGGAGATAAAATATTCTTCATTGCATATTCATTCTTTGGTTAGTTCAAATTTTAATGATTATTCTTTGCATTTTGAAACGATCCATATCATCAAAGGAAGTGTTCAAACTAGTAATCTAATTGATGTCATGAATCCTATTATGATGTGTTCACCTGATAGATCTAGTTCGTCGAAGTCATAGTTTGCATCCTAATTTTTATGATAGGATCTTAGAATGTACTGAGGATTCATATCTAAAAAATCTTCATAATAAAGATAAAGTTGTTCTTGCTTTGCTTCTACCTAAATATCTAGGAAGTAAGCATGACATGATTTTTTTAGATCCTCAATGTGAATAAATTGATGAACACTTGGAGAATTGTCAAGAGGATGGGGAACTTCATCCTTTGTTGATGGTTATGTCATGTCCCCATAATATTGACAATTTTTCCAAACTTACTTACACACTTCCATGCCATTATGACCCATATCACGACAAGATTGCAAAATGGTTGGAGGATTCATACATCAAGAAGTTTTAAAATAATGGTAAGGTCGTGCTTGCTTTGTTTTTAAATGAACATATAGGAGGTAAGAATGACATATTTATTTTGTATTCACAAATACTACATTATTTTATTCTGATTTTAGACTATGTATGCCTTGCAGGATTGAAGATGCTCTTGTGGTTGCACTGGAAATACAATTTTACTTAGCATTTTGATATATGTAGAAGTTAGAGTAGGTATATGAAGAGAGTCCTTTTGGGTTTTTATTTCCTTTTCACTTTTTTTCTTTTGAATAATTCATTTATGAAGGCATGTGGTTATGCAAAGAGAACCATCATTTGAATGTTGTTAGGGAATTCTTCTTTCAATTCCTTTCTTTTTCCTTGTCGCAGTTGTCTTGATTAAATATTTCTTTTTCAAAACTTGGCAGAAACATGCAATGATTTCATATATTATGAAGCATTAATAAAGATATTAGGGATTTGATCTTAGTTTTACCCTAACAAACATAGCTTACCATTGCACGTAATTGCACTCATCCTGGTTAACGATTTTCCTGTGACTTTTAATAATAAGCTTGGTCAAAAAGATGTATCATGCATCACTATCTTAAGAAAAGAACCTCCCTATATGCAAAACTTTGAACTGTGTTGTTGTTCCTTTTGATCCTCTTTCTCTATGAGAGGCTGGCCTGTTTTTTTTTTTGGTCAAATTCTTTTTAAAAGTGAGTTTTTGCTATTTTGATTTTGTTTGTTTTGATATACTTTTGATTTTGAATCCCATTAATAAAATTTGATTCAGTTTGTTGTGTGTGTGTTTTTTTTCTTTGTTTGATTGCTTTGATTGAAATTTCTTCTTTCTTGTCTTTTTGAATAAATATATTTCTGATCAAAGATCGATTGTCGAAGGAAGCATTCATTTCAAGACTTATGTTTTTAAAAGCAATTTGAAACTATTCAAACAGTTTCTGATGTTAAGGTTCAACTCAGATAATTGATTTGTAAGTCAGTTGAGTACTATGAAATCCTAAATGGTCTTTGTCAGAGTATTACCCCTGAAATGTGTCGAGATATTTGGGAATTATGATAATCCTTAGACTTTTTACACCGTCCATGTTCTTAAAAGATAACTTTTAATTTCTTCCCCATTCTCTAGATGATTTCTTAACCAAAATCTAAAATATCTAAACCATGATAAAACTTCCAATTTTGAAAGAAAATAAAAAAAAATGATCAATTATTCATCTGTATTGCAATTTACCTCCAGTATCACCCCACTCTCTTTTTCATCAATAAATATATAATTGTAATATTATTTAAAAGTGGCATAAGAGGGTTGGAAGAACTTAAGTGTGGGAAGTGTGTGTAAACCCATCAGGGTATTGAACAGGCTCGTTGGCAGTGGGTAAATGCACACATGATACCAAGACAACTTCGTCAGGGTACTGAACAGGCCTGCTGGCAATGAATCAATGTCAGGTCGAGAGGTACCAGGGTATATGCTTTTAAATTAACGTTTATGGAAGTATACATCATGTGGATACAACTATTGGATGGGATTAAATCATTTGAGTGACTTAAATGACATCCATGTCAAGGCTATGGACGCATGCTAGCAGTAGTGGCCCTGTCAACGGTATTGAATTCATTTTATAAACATCATGACTCTTTGATTAAAACACAACTTCCGGTTATAATCCTCTGCAAAAGCATTCTTTTCTTATTTTCTGATATTTCTCTATAAATTTGAGCTAATCTTAATATTGTGTAATATTAAAGTGGATTTGTTTCAAAGAAACTTAAAATTATATCCAAGTATTATTCTTCTTCCATGCGATGAAAGTTTAATAGGTCATAGATAATTGCTTCACCTAGCGAGTCACCATTTGTTGGGCCCCAACAACCCCCTTTTTTTATTTTTAATCAAAATCTAGGGTCTCTCGAAATTTTACTTGGATTCTTCATTTTTTTCCCTTTGACTTGATTGAATTGGTATTGGTTTTCTTTGTTTCAAGGTTGGTTTGAGTTTATATTCTTTTCTTTTGTTTGGTTTGAGTTTCATGAAATTCAAATTCCATTCTATTTTTCTTTCTACAAAGTTTTGATGTTGATGGACGAGCTTCATAATTTGGGAGTTTGTCATTACCTCTTCCTTATTGAATTCATATGCTGTGAGAATGGCTTGGTTGAATACTTGTATTAATAACAATGATTTTACAGTAAGAAATTTTATTGTGACACATTGTTTCTATGACATTTGTTCACATTTGATCAAATTTGAATGAGCGAGAGATGAAAATAGAAATCTTAATTTAAACGAAAACATTAATTTTTTATCAACTCATTAATTTCGTTTAAATTATGATTATCTTTTCTTCTTTTTCTCATTAGCAATCATTTTCAAAAAATCATTTGGTAGGTTTAATTAATTAAATTCTTTTGTCAGTTTGCATCTCATTTCAAAATAAAAATAAAAAAGTAAAAAAAAAGAATTATCTATCATTTGTTTGATTTTGTGAAAATCCAAAATTAATATTTTTCTCCTCTCCATCAACTTGAAGATTCTAGAATTTTAAGATCATATTTGAAAGGAAAATATAAACAATGTTTGTTTAGAACTTATAGTTAGTTTAAATTCATTTTAATTTTATTGTTCTAGATTTTGT
>SNQJ01S0003673.1:140806-165422 GCA_010110895.2 Picea sitchensis | reverse complement strand
ATAGCCAAAAGGAAGGAAGAAATTGAGAGGAGGATTTTATCCTTTCTCTTTTGTATATTATTTCTTGTGTAAACTTTTTTCTTTTCAAATGGAGTAACAGATGGTTGGAATCTTTGAGAGAATGGACTAGTATTTTGAAAGAAAAATATGGAATTCCAGGTTGCTTAATGGCTTTTGTCCTGTGAGTAAAATGGTTTTGTTTTCATTATAATATCTTCATATTATTTGAGTAATTGATTATGCATTGATTTAAATTAGCTTTAGTCTGTTTTATCAATACATGGTTAATTGCTATCATTTATGTATTAATTTTTTCAATCTTTAAGAGTCTATTATCCCAAAAAATTCATTTTGGACCTTATGATGAACTTATTATACTGAAACTATATGGGATACAGTTTAGTATTTGGATTTTTTCCTTTTGTAGACTGTGCAATGTTAATATTGTTTCTTATATAATTTATGAATATGAAACTTTATTTGTATTGAACTAGCTTTAGACTGTTCTACATATAATTTTTCATGTTATGTTTTCATTTATATGGTTCAGTGTATTTTGGTTCCTTTAATATATGTGGATGATCATCTATTGATACATTTTGAGTTTATGTCTAATGTTGGATAGTGGATAATACCACTTGCTGAGGGTTGGAGTTTATTTCACTTTTAGCTATTGGACATTTTAAAGTCACATGAGATCAAATTTATTTGTTTTTCTGGCATCATAAACTCATTCCCGAAAATAAAAGACTTCTTTGAGTTTCTTCAGGAAGTATTATGCTTTCTTTTGTCATAGGTTTACACTTGACACAGGTTAAGAGGAGCTCATACAAATACAGAGAGATGAATTTAGCCTAGTACTGTTGATCAGTGAGAGGTTAGTCAGCTTATTATTTATTTAATTTGTTGATTTGTGAATGAATAGTGATTGCATCATTTAAACATTATTTTGTTTTGTCTATTTTCGTTATATAATTTACAATCTTACTCATTCATTATTTATTTGGTATTTATAGTAATAGAATAATTTTTTTTATGTTTAATATTGTTTAGATCCATTATCTTAAAACAATTATTTTCACAAGACTTTGCTTAAACCTTGTAAATTTTATATAGCTATTGTACATAAACATTGTTAGTTAAGCATTTGTAATTAAAGTGTTGACTGTTAGAGTTGTATCTTTATTTAGTCCACATATTTTAGTTGTTTAGGGTCTTAGTTGGCTAACGGAGCCATAAAACCCGCTAGGGTAGATTATACCAAATGTCTTGGGTTAAATAGACAACCCCGGACCAGATCTATCCTTCTCGTTGATGGTGTTCCATAAATGCTTGTTAAGAAAGTCGTGTCATTTTGGAAAATAGACAAGAGTTAAATTCAAGGAAATATAACACTCCACTACTCGACCTCTTGATATGATTCACACAGATCTTTGTGGCCCTACTAGTACACAACCCCCTAGAGGTGAAAGGTACTTCATTTTGTTAATTGATGACTATACCAGGATGGATTGGGTGGGATTGTTGAGGCATAAGTTTTAGGATTTTGAAAAATTTTAAATCTTCAAGGGGCAGGTAGAAAATGAAATGGACTTAAAAATGAAATGGAGAATTCACATCTAATGAATTCACAACTGATGAATTCAATAGTTTCTATGAAAAACATGGGATCAAGAGACAGTTTGATATTTCCAGAACCCCTCAGCAGAATGGAGTAGTGGAAATGATGAACATAACAATTCAAGAAATGGACAAAGCCATGCTTGATGAATCATAAATACCCAAAACCTTTTGGGGAGAAGTTGTTCAAAATGTTGTCAACATCCTCAACAAAGTGCACATAAGAGTAAACAATGATAAAACACCCTATGAGTTGTGGCATGGAAGAACAACATCAATAAATCACTTCAAAATACTTGGAATCAAATGATACATTAAAATAAATGAAGATAACTTAGGAAAGTTCGATTCGAGAGAAGGTGAAGGTATCTTGTTGGTATAATCCTCTAGAAGTAAAGGATACACATGCTACAAAAAAAGGATCCACAAGATAGTTGAGAGTATAGATGTAAATGTAAATGAAGTACCATTCCAGTCAATGAGACTCCAATATCATGTTGACTCATATGAAGAACCAGTGAATGATGAACTACAAAATGACAACATAAATGGGAATCATGAAGCATAGGATTTAGAAGAATGGGAAAGAATGGAAACATCACAACTAAAGACTCTGTCAAGGTAAGTTCAAAAACATCATCCAGAAAGTCAAATTCTTGGAAATAAGGAGACATGTGTGCAAACTAGAAGAAAAATTATAGATACATCTACTTGTGAATGAAGACCTAGACCAATTAGAGAAAAATAAAACATGGGATATTGTTCCAACACTAAAAGACAAGAATGTAATTGGAACTAAATGGGTATACAAAAACAAGTTTAACAAAGATGGACAAATAATTAGAAATAATGTTAGAATGATATGCAAAGGGTATGCTCAAGTTGAAGGAGTGGAATTTGAAGAAATGTTTTCCTTTGCTGCAAGAATTGAAGCCATCAGGATGTTTTTGGCTTTTGCATGCTGCGAAAAATTCAAAGTTTATCAAATGAACATCAAATCAACATTTTTAAATGGTTACCTTGAGGAAGAAGTTTGTTTGGTGCAACCAGAAGGATTTTTTCTAACTAACAAAATCCATTACGTCTGCCAATTAAATAAAGCTATGTATGGGCTAAAACAGGTTCCAAGAGCTTGGTATTATAGATTAGATGAGTATTTTCACCAACAAGGATTCAAAAAGAGAGTTCGTGATAGTAATTTATACATCAAGGTTGAAGGTAATGGTCTATTAATTATTGTGGTATATGTTGATGCTATTATTTTTGGTAGTAATATTGAGTTGATGAGTAAGAAGGTTGAAGTTGTAATTCAACAAGAGTCTGAGATTTCCATGTTAGGATAACTCTCTTTCTTTCTTGGATTACAAATTCATCAATCCAAAAAAGGAATTTTTATTTCCAAAACTAAATATCTCAAGAAAATTTTGAAGAATTTTGGAATGGAAAACTATGCCCCAGTAAACACTCCTATGACTACCATTTGCAAACTCAACAAGGATGATGATTTTTCAGAGGTATATCAAACCATGTATAGATCCATGATAAACAGTCTACTTTCCATCACCTTTTCAAGACCTAACATCATGCAAGTTGTTGGTTTGGTAGGAAGGTTTCAGCCAAATCTTAAGGAAACCTATGTTTTTTTAGTCAAAATAATATTTAGGTATTTGCAGGGCACTAGTGATTATGGACTGTGGTATCCAAAAAACACAGAACTTGTTATAAGAGATTATACAGATGCAGATTCGGTAGGAAGTATTTATCATAGAAAAAGCACCAATGGAGGTGAATTTTTCCTTGGAAGTTGTTTAGTATCTTGGCTCAACAAGAAACAAAATTTGATTTCCCTCTCTATAGCTGAAGTAGATAGTTGCAACATCTTGCTATACACACGTGTTATGGATAAAGACCAATCTTAAGGATATTCAATTTCCCTGTGATGAACCCGTTTCTATCATGTGAAACAACACAAGTGATATCAATATCTAAAAAAATGATGTTCAACACTCTAAAACTAAGCATATCCCCATCAAGTATCACTTTCTTAGAGAATAGGTTCAAGATTAGGTGGTTAAATTAGAATACGTTCCTTCCAAAAATAATATTTAAGATACATTTACCAAGCCATTACCTAGGGACTCTTTTGAGTACTTCAAAGAGAAGTTGGGATTCCTTCTCACTCCGCATTCAAATGTATAAACCTTCACTATAGGTTTGAGGAAACCTAGCCTTAGGGGGAGACACTCTCTAGATGTGTGCATTTAGTTGGGAAGTTCCCTTTTCCATGGAACTAAGTGTGCATTTAGTCAGGGGAGACACTCTCTAGATGTGTTCATTTAGTATAGAATTGTGTAGTATGGAACTAAGTAGTATGGACTGAGAAGTATAGAAATGAGCAGTATGGAACTACGTGGTATGGTCTGTGTGGTATCGACTAAGATGGAATGAATTGAGTAGTATAAACTGTGAAGTATGAGATGCATGGTATGAATCGCATGGTATGGTTTGCAAGGTATGGACTATGATGGAATGGACTGTGACGGAATGGACTGTGAGAGAATGAACTATGACAAAAAAAATTCCATTTGATTTGGTCCATTTGATTTAGTCCAAATTGTAACTTTCGTATGTCTACATATTTTATTTAGATGAAATTTTAATTATCAGGATCTTGATTTGGTCAAATGTTGTCCACAATATAACCGCCATACTTTATTTAGACAAATTATAACTAATGGGAATTTGATATGATCAAAGTTTGTCCACATTGTAACTGCCACACATCCACATACGGGAAGGTGGACTCGGGAAAAATTATATAAGTATGGATATAATTTAATTGTGTAAAATGTGGATGAGAAGGGAATAATAAGATCACAACTGTTCACGGGAACATAAATATAAATTCGCAACTCTGTATTGAAAGGTATATTTATTTATGAAATTAGGGTGGAAGGGTGGTGCTAGGGTGAGTTGTAGCTCACTGAGGATTGAATTCCTCATCATTTGTATCAGGTTTGTGTTGGAGAGGATTGGATTCATCATCATTTGTATTAGGTTGGTGCCTGAGAGGATTGGAGTCCTCATCATTCATAACAGCTTGGTGCCTGAGGGGATTGGTGTCCTAATTATTTGTGATAGGTGAGTTCCTGCTGAGTTGAATTGTAAGTTGGTTCTTGTAGAAGAACATAAATAAATAATATTTGTTTTTTTCTTCCACATTGGGTTTGCATGTAAAACTATGGTGTACTATGTTCACTGTGATGTTTTTTCATTTATGCTTGTCATTAAGTGTGTTGGTTTAATTTTTGTTTGTCATTAAGTGCAATGTTTTGATTTATGCTAATTCTTGTCATTAAGTGCACACTACTAATAAATTAAATGGTTGGAAGAAAATAAAAATACAAAAATTTAATACAATACAGTTTCACCTCCCCCTCTCAATATTGTTGTGAGTTTCAACACTTCCAACATTCAATGTTTCTATCAACATCTTTATGAATTGTATTTTTTTTTTCCACAAGGTAATTCTTGGAACCTCTTTTTCTGACATGATAATTTCTTGCATGGACTTCACAATCCATTTCTTTATGCCCAAAATTTTTATAAGAGAAACAATAGCCCAGAAATAAATTTTGATACGTAATAGTAAACTGCCTCCTTGGAGGTGTAGTTCTTCTAATCTTATTCCCGTTAGACCTTGGATGATTATGCTTTCTTTCCATGTTGTTGTCTACACTGCAATTGGGGATTCTAATATTATTTGTATTTATTTCATCATTCTTCTCAATTGACTTGGAGTTTTCATATTCTTCAAGAGTGTTCTGAATGTTTTCATAACCTAGACTTGTCTTGATAAATGGTGACCTTTGATATTTGAGAATCGCATCTAAGATTGTAGTACTCGTTTGAAACATCCGATTTATATTTAGCTGTGTAACTTTATTTTCTAATTCTTCTCCGAGAGATGTTATTTTTCTTTAGATTTCTCAATATTTTGTTTCTTTTCTTTTAGCTAAGTCTTTAGTTTAATGATGATATTTTTTATTTTTTAATGATGTGTAGCATTTCTTCTTTTGAATTCTGATTTTCTTCTTGATATTTTAGTAGTTGTTCCTTTAGAGATTGGTTCTCTCTTATAAGATTTATGATTTAATCTAGATCACAGATATGTTCTTCTTCTGGATCTTCTTCTCCTTCAGTTTCAAATTCGTATTCGTTTTCAATTTTTTTTATTTAATTATAATTTTGTGTTATGAAGATAACTTCATCTTTATTACTTACATCACCTTCACCAGATAAGAAATCAACCTATTCATCTTGAAAAAAATTCACTTGTATAAGGAAATTTGGAAGTACATTGGCCTAATCTATCATAAATCAAATACTTACTAAGTATCTTCATCTTTTCAAAGTTTGTTTCTTCTTCATCTGATTCACCTGCATATTTATTTGTCTTGTGTTGGCTATCACTTTTCTCCTTTGAGGATACTTCTCCTTTTAATGGTTCATACTTTTGATTATCTTCATACTCTTGATCAACATGATTTTCTTCCATTGTTGATAGGAGGGATTCTTCTGAGTAAGAATTTTGTATATTTTCGCAAAGTTCTTTAGTTGATGTACATTGTCCCACTTTGTCCTTCTTAGATTTTGACAAACCACTCAAGATTGCATTCAATTCTCTTGCATTATTTTTATGTAAGTTCTTATAGATGCACCTTTTGGTCAGTTTTTTGGAGTTGTGTAACCATTCTCAACTATGTTCCAGATATCATATCCTTGTCCCATTAGGAATACTCTCATTCAATTTCTCCAAAAGGAATAATTGGTTCCATCAAATAGTGGTGCTCCATTCTTAGATAAATTTTATTGTCTTTCCATGTATGTTATATATATCTTCCTTCCAGTGGTCAAAATTTATGAAGTAACCTACTATGATACCAATTGTTGGACTTAAGGTAACCTACTATGATGTACCAATTGTTGGAATATTCAACAATAATGGGGGTAAGGTGGTTCATTTTGGAAAAAATGAACCACTTTTTCTCTTTACCACTTTAACTAATCATCACAGAATTAATCATAATAAATGAAAATAATTACATATCAACAAAGATCAACACAAAGGAATAATACACATATATTTTACGTGGAAACCCAATAAGGGAGAAAACCACAATTTGTTTTCTTATATTTAGAAAGAGTTACATTATTTATAGGATTCAACCTATGAGGGAGACCAACCCCTGTAGTAAGCACCCACTTACAAATTTTCAAGCACCAGCTTGATATGCACCAACCTGTTGAGAAGATGAGGACACCAATCCTCATTGTAAGCACCCACTTACATTCTACATGCACCAACATGATAGGAAACAACCTATTAAGAGGATGAGAACACTAATCCTCACCGTAAGAACCCAGTTATAGTTTTCAAGATCCAACTTACTAGGAACCAACCCGTTAAGAAGATGAGGACACCAATCCTCACTGTAAGAACCAACTTATAGTCTGTAGACACCAATCTTTCAGGAACCAACCAACCACTCTGAAGTAAAAATGCTTCCCAATATTAATTATATGTAAGCCTTCACATATGCATTCTATACTTGTTCATTTCACAATAGATCAAATCATATCCCATGCCAATACAAAGACATTTCTATGTTTCTCTTTTTCGTACATAATTAGATTACCTGAAGTATCCTCTTCATAGGCTCATATACACTGAAAATATGCAATTATCAAATAGTACTTATTTCTTCTTATACCCAATCCTCAAACCTTCTTACATAGTCTTTAACATTTCAGTCTATATTATGGTTGCACCACAGTTCTCAAGAGGCTCTCTTCATATACACATGATATACATATATTCTTATTTGCATTTACACAAAATGATCACATAGGAAATTTAATCTTTGGACCCTCTGTCTTTCCTATATCTCCTCACCTACACACATATCTTGAATGATATCTTCATTTGTACATAATAGA
Organism: Picea sitchensis; assembly: GCA_010110895.2. NCBI lineage: Eukaryota > Viridiplantae > Streptophyta > Pinopsida > Pinales > Pinaceae > Picea > Picea sitchensis. The sequence continues at coordinate 157,802 of SNQJ01S0003673.1, read as the reverse complement.
TGACATCCTTTCTATTCATGTAGTTGCCACACATTCATCAAAGATTCTCTAGTTTAGCACATAATTTACAATTTCTCTGTCTCACCTCCTTGTATATGTTCGCTCATGATTTCACACTCTGAATCCCTCTAAAAGCATATAATTTTTATCACTCCTAGAGGCTCCAAAACATAATCAAATCAGGCTCTCAAAAATTGTCAACACAAAAAATCACTACACTCTATTTATATTCACATACCTTTATATCATCTAATATTTCATGGGTAGGGAGTCTCTTCATGTTTTCAATATCCTAATAGTCATTCCATGTCTAAACCTCCTATATCATATTCAAAACCTTCTCATTATAGAGATGCAAAGGAAATCATAGAAGTTTCCTAATTCTATGATCAAATGGGTCTTTCATCGTTCTGGTTTTGCATTTATTTAGGGTTTAATTGTATTGCACTTTTGGAACCTCTCAAAATAGAGATAAATCGGTTTAACACCATAGAAAAAAATTTCACATCAAATCACATGATTTCAGAACCCTGCGATTTCAAAGTCCACAGGAAAATATGGACCCACAATTTCATAACCAAATAAAAATTGATATATCATGTGTTCTCTTCAATATCATCTTTGAGAAATAAAATGTATATCCCCTTTAAATTTTGTACCCAAATATAAATATGTGTCCTTCATAGCTTAACACAATCTATGCAATTCCTACATGGAGGAGCATACCCCTACGATTTTAGAGCATCTTCTCTCCTCTCTTAGTGCACCACTTAATTCTTTAAATTGAAATTTCATTAATGTTTTTCATTCATGTAGTTTAAACCCTTCTGAGATTCTCATGTTTGATATCAAGTGATTGTTACAAAAAAAGGGATCACAAAGCAATAAAATAAAACAAATGCGGAAATAAAGCACAAAAGATACATAATAAAATAGAGATATAGATATATGTGGTTCACCAAGTGTGGGCTACGTCCACTAGACTAATTGTTAGGTCCTTTATTTAGTATTATCTAGCAAATGAATGGATACAACCTACAACACACTCACTGTAACTTCCTCTTCTTTCTCTCACAATCTCCTCACACATAATACAATATTGGTAAAAATGATACATATCTGCAATAAATTTCCCTCATAAAAGAGGTTTTACTTCTAGGGTAAAAAACCATAACATAAATTCTACCGTGAGATCTGTGACCTTATAATGAATGGTCCATATTTACTATGAAATTACAATATACATTTAGAAATAAATTTTCTCTTCGGGGGCTTCACCCCCAAACCATCGTCGTGGGCTCACTTGTCATTAGACCTCCTAGACCCCACAGGGGGAGAAATCCCCCTTGCACTCCCTCATGTTGAGGAGTGTGAATTCTTCTAGGGTGTAGAGTCTTCATGGGGTATAAACATGGATAAAAACAAAATCCTATGAATTAGGAAGATAATCAGGTTGCACAACCAACAATATCCCACTTGGAGACTGGTCTCAACAAATCCTTCATTGCTATATCTATTGGACTATGATCCTTCCTGGACCTGTAAAATTTCTCATCTTCACCTTCATGCTTGAAGACCAACTGAAATTGAGACGGAACTCATTTTCTCCCTGGTTACTCTCTTTGTTAACATCTCTACAGGATTCTAGCTAGTGTGTATTTTTCCAACTTCAAATGTCCATCTTCCAAGAAGGATTGTATGAAATGGTACCTGAGCTTTATATTCTTAGTCTTCGAATGGAATGATTATTTCTTTGCAAGATGAATGGAACTCTCACTATCACAGTACAGCCTGTTATTCTCCTGCTTCTTCTTGAATTCCTTCATAAACCTCTGTAACCAAATCATTTCTTTACTAGCCTCTGTAGCAACAACATACTCTTCTTATGCTGTTGAAATTGCAACAACCTTTTGTAGTTTTTAAATCCAATTTCTTCTTTTGTTGTTGAATGTGAAATAATCTTTTGTAGTTTTTAAATCCAATTTATTGTTGTTCCACCCTCTAGTAAAATCCATACTATATGTGGTGCCTCTCTTCATCTTTATCACCGCCATATATTCCAATCAACATTATCCCTTGTAGAACAATGTCTAAACCTCGAAAACATAATGCATGAGTATCATTATCTTCTCAAATACATGAGAATCCACCCTTACTAACTCCCAATGTTCTTTACTCTTGTATTGTTTATATACCTCTCACAACTCCCACTGGTGATGTGCAATATCCCTTGTGCAAAATCCACCACATACTGCTTCCAATTGGTCAGATGAATAAGGGACTCTAGACATGTATTCTATCTCATCCCATGTCTTGGGACACATTTCCTTAGTTAATTTGAATTATTGTCCAAAGTGTACTAACTAGTTTTTCATTCCGCATTCTAAACCTATCCAACACCTTCTATGTACTCACCTCGAGACAATGTCAATTTGTTATTTTTCCCACTTTGTTATTCTCATACCAAGGATTTTCTTCACAACACCCAAATCCTTCATCAAAAAAATTCTATAGGGACCTGGAAGAGTGAACCTGATGGTAGAGAAGACTCTCAGAATTGAAGCCTAACTTGCCATTAGCGCATCCGAAAATTATGATGATGAATGGACTCACATAACTTTGTGCTATGTTCAGCAGTGACATGATTGTTGCCGATATAAGATAATACTCCATTCCCGCCCGCCTTTTTTTTTTTTTTTTGATATACAAATGAATGCTATGATACATAGGAGTGAACGAGTGTCACAAGTAAGAAAACTACTCTAACAGTTGAACATACTATGCTCAATGTAGTACATGCGAGATGGACACATTGGAATGTTCTCCTTGGTATAGGGTTTCAAGTTGCGAAGGATATAAACACGACTCTACTTCGTTGAGGATGAAAAAAATGTCGAGTGCTGAGCAAAATGATTTATAATGCAAAGAGAGAACCAACTATAGGATCAATACTACAAGAAAGGGAATGAGATGCAATCACAACTTGACGCAAAAAAAAAATTCCTTTTTTATGTATTTTAGTCTACTTGGTGTGAAAAAGGGGTAAACTTGTGCCAAATAGACGTCTCTTCAAAACCAATTTACGAGTGTGAAAAAGACAAGTTCACTCGACGATATTTTCATTTTTTGATAACGAGTCGAAAAAGAGCTTAAATAAGACTTATGACCTTTTGAATCCAATTTAATGAGTGTGAAAGGGACAAATCACTCGGAAATATTTTCCTATTTTAGACGAGTTGGAAAAGAGATTGAATTAAACTCGTTAAGAGGTTTCTAGGCGAAAAGTCAAGGGGGAGGCCAAGGCTCCCATGTTGGACTTCCATGGAACATCAGTATCTTATGAATGGCTGACACAAGCTTGGGAAAACCCAAAGCTCTCCAAGTCAAGGAAGAAAAAGTGCCAGTGAAGGATATCATCTCCATGATATATCAGACAATGTATCTTACTAGAAAAGACATAGGAGGGGGCATTGGATACCCCACAAGACCATCCCAATCAAAGGGAAATTCCTTAGGACTTGGAGGGAGAGTACTCGAGGAGAAAAAAAATATCTCGTGTTTAGAAGGAGCGTTATCAGGAAAGCTCACAACATGATATAGGAGGTATATGACTAGAACTAGAACCAGAAGAGCGGGATCGACCTAAAATTGCATCGACGCGACCCCTCCCTCAGACTTGTAACTCTTCAAGAGAAGAGTGGATTCGACCAAATATTGCATCGGCATGACCACTTCTTCAAAAATCGGTTGAATATGATGTGAAATGACAAGGTCAAGAAATGCATCACCTCAAAAAATAGGGGTGGTTTCGATCAAAGATTACATCGATGAGATTGTTGGTTGAACATGATGAAAGATAACAAGGTCAAGAGATGCAGCATCCCCTAAAGGAAGATGAGTGTCAGTCGAAGATTTCATTGGAATGACCTCTGTATCAACCATTGGTTTAAAAGGATACGTGATAACAAGGACCAGAGACACATCACCCTTAAAAATGGGAGTGAGGGCAAGTGATGATTGCAATGACATGACTGTCGTGTCAATCAACGGAGGAACAGGATGTGGAGAAACCACATATGCCTCAGAATCTGAAGGGACCTTGTGTGAGCCCCACACTTCAGGTATCCCAATAGTAACAGGACACAAACGAGTAAGGTGACTTCCTTCTCAAGTCCTGTAAAGGAATTTGGCCTTACATCTAACACGTCTAGGATTCTCAATGCCCCCAACATTGTTCCCAATGGTTGGTGACATGCTCTTAACGTGAATGGTAGAGGTGAGAGATTCATCTCCTACATGATGTATAGAGGTTGGATATGTGACATTGATATGACTTGAGGAGAATAGAGTGATTCCCCTAGAGTGACTAACAACGGCTGGGTGCGGGTTGTCAAAATGACTTGCAGAGGTTGTCAAACCATCTCCAACATGACTGGCAGAGTTTGGTGATGGATCTCCAGTGTAACTAGAAGTGACTAGACATGTGCCTCTAGCATGACTTTCAGCGACAGGTGGTAAGTCTTCAACATGACTTGCAAAGGTTGTCGACCAATCTCCAACATGACTAGTAGAGGTTGGTGATATAAAGATAGTATGACATGTAGTGACTGGAATTGTGCCCCCAACATGACTTGCAGTGGTTGGTTGCAGGTTTTCAACATGAACTGCAGAGGCTGTCAACCAATATCTAACATCACTAGCAGAGGTTGGAGATATAATGCCAGTATGACATGCAGTGACTAGACTTGTGGTGGTGGTTGATTGTGGCATTTGAGACCAAAGTCCAAGGAAATATTGGTTTTGATAAATTGCAGGCTAATAAGGGTTATGGTATACACCATGGCCCTTCTTGGAAAGATAGTATCCTCCTCCATATTGATTCATAACAGGTTGTAAGGGCCTCGTCACCGAGGAATCCGCTTGTGAAGAGAAAACAACATGATAAGGGTTACTCATGTGAGGATATATGTTTCCCCCAGATGAAGGAAATTCGTGAAAGGGGTTTCCCATACTATAAAAATAACTTCTTTCAGATGAAACACTAGAGGACAGATGGAGGTCTGCCATGGGGAAAGTGTTCATAGGAGAAAACATAGCGGAAGAAGGATAAGTGGACAGAGTGTAATAATTAGAAATATTTCCTAATTGGTCACTTACTTCTCGCATAGTGTATTCGTAGGAAGGAATATTCCAACCTCCTACCATAAGAGATGTTTGACAGAAATGACTCTGACCAAACGAAGAGGGATAATCAGGAGGCATCATGCCCCCAGACCCAAAACTTGAATTTGCATAAGGAGGCGAGACAAAGGATGGCAAGTGCGAAGACATGTCTGGAACACCATGAGGAAAATGATTAGAGACCCAAGGTATTGATTGAGTATCATAATTCTGACCACCATTATGAAAAGTGGATAGATTTTCCCCCATCAAATGAGTGAATGTCATGGGGGGGTAGCAGTAAATGAGGGAGCCAAAGGAACTCCACTATCCATGATAATGAAAAATTAGTAACAAACTCCTATGGCCAGCTAGTAATCCAAGAGCACACCAAAATTCAAATGGCCAATATGCATGCAAATAGGGTAATGTGGTTGAGTGGCCTCCCTCCCTAAAGAAGGTATGTCTTGCCCAAGAAGGGCCTGAGCCTCCCTGCTAAATATCAAAGGTAACAAAATTAGTTATAAGGGCCCTCGTGGGCTTAACAACCAGTCGGTCAGATCCCCCTAGAGAGGTAATCCTCCATAAATACTATGTGTTGTTTAACCCATATATGACCCAGGGTACCTGCAGAATAACCCTTGCAAGTAACCTATGAGACACCTAAGTCAAGAAACTAATAAACCACTATATAATCGAGACATAGGGGAGCAATCGTAAGTCAGGTCCACCGTATGGGAAGGGTAGAAAAGCCTGAAACCTTGAAAGCATCACCTCTCACAGAGGTAAAGGCACTAACAAGATCCCCAGATATGAATAGATCCCCAGAAACATCTCTCACACTAGGAAGCTATCAGGGGGATATCCCTTCAACCAACTTCGCCCGACCTCGTGGTTAACTCTAGTGTGAGCGGAGCCTCTCGATCTTACCAATTATACAATGGATTTCTCCACTCCCTAACTTAGACACATATGTTGATTTAATTTCCTTGGAGAAGTTTACTCACAAAAATCTTATTCCAAGGCACTAAATCCTAGGCTAGTTTGTGCACCCTAGAAAATAAAATCATTACTAATAAATTTTAAATTATAGCGTTGATATTATGGTCATGATTACTCAAAAAGGTATGGCAATGAAACTCATGATGTTATGACTCTAGAAGAAAAGTAAATATGAAAGTAATGCAAAGTCCTAACTTTAACTTTTGATGAATGATATGCTCTTAAAAAATGATGCAATTTTCAAATTCAAATATGGAATTCAAAAGTAGAGATGTAGTCTTTCACTATATGCACTAAGCTAATGATAGAGATTCAAAAGACAAAAATTGACAAGCAATGCAAAATGCCTATTGTTTTTTTATTTTCAATATATTAAAACTGAAAATGCATGGAATGAAAAATAACTTGATATGTAACCCTATTGTGTATAAAAAAGAGATAACTCAAGAAGGATACCAAGCAACAAAATACCCAGCCCAATGAGCAAGGACAATAATAATGAAAAAATGAAGAGAAAAACTTCGCCCAGATATTCAACCAAAAGAGGGTTTCCTGTCATCCCATAGGCCATCAACAGGTACTACAGAGACCTAAGAAGGCTCAACAAGCATCAAATCCCACCCAACAAAGAGGTGTACATGATTGTTCAAGCAAACAAAGTGTATATGCGCATCGTGCAATGAGACATCCTGCGTGTATACGTGATTGTCAAGGCGAAAGGCACGTATATGCTTTAAAACAAGGCCCGGCAAGGGAGGAAGGATGAAAACTCAGACCCATAGTGAACATCAGTTGTCAAGCAATATTACGACAAGAACCACAATATAAACGAGATCAATCTAAGGAGAAAAGTACTTCAAACCCTAAGAAATCAGATTCATCCCCAGTATGGTCACCAATTATGTTACGAGGAAAATCTCTATATGGCTAGGGTAAACCACCACAGTTAAGTATGACTGTAGAAATCAACTCTTTTCCATAAACATGCTATATAAACCAATGTGCAAGTGAGATAACAAAGGGACCTACCTCATCCAAATGTTTGAAGATGTCCACCGTTGAGCACTTTGACCCAAAGATTTATACCTACAACAAGTTCTCAACAAACAAGCGAAGCAAGCATATAGTGATAATATAAAAGGTTAGCACATTAGATAGCATAATCCATTAATATAAAAACTTACATGCTCATGGATAATAACTCATATATTTTCAAGATATCAATTGGACAGGAAGAGAGTATTTCTATTAATAAATGATCAGCAGAAGTGAAAATATTACAGACTTCCATGTTGGCATGGTTCGAAACCAAGAAACCGAGTTCCTTCCAACTGGGCCTCCACCACTTCAATCCTCCACCAAAGGCAAGCTCATATAAGGGAGTCAAATAGGTTCTCCATCAATAAGGGAAGATCTTGGGGGATGAACACTGTGTTTAGACTTAAAGGACAAAGGGATGCAGACTCACTATGAAGTGATAATTTCTCCAGAGTAACTTTTCTCTCAAAGTTTAATTCTTTCTCCTTTTCCATAGCTCAGAATTGGCTTCTTTATAGCCTTCAAAATGAAATTGAAGGACCTATTCAGAACGTTTCCAGTATATGGAAGGCCAAGGATCAGAGATCTCCTTTCATGACATGGAAACCCGACATTTAATTTTGATTTTTTGGCACAAATCCCGATGTACACAAGCTATAGTGGAGAATCCTGCATATACGCTTGCTATATAGGGTGCAAGATGTGTATAATTGGAAAAACTTTATATTTTTGTCTCTAGATTTATCAATCAGGGAAAGTGAGTCTGCATAGGAAAATGGAGTAAGGCCCTCTCTGCAAGATTGCATAGGATGAGGCAAATATTGCTCCATGAACAAAGATATAAAAGGTGGTATTAAATGACTTATAATCATTTCAATTCAAATAAATAATGATGTATATATATATATATATAACCTAATCCATAACAATTTACGACTTCTTTAAACCACCATTTGAGAGCATTCTTAATTAGCAAATGTCATTTAACAGAAGACATCACCTTCTGCTAGCCAATTGATACACACATTGACCTCCATTTTGATGTATTCCAACAAAAAATAATTATATCTCAATGGAATACAACATCTACAAAGGAAACCAACCCTAAGAATGAAACCCTTAATATCCATATCTACAAAATATGAATAATTGAAACATTCTGTTTTATAAACTTTTTACATGAAAAATTTGCATTAACATTTTCAAAATAAATAAAATATGAATTATCATCATTATATGAAAAAAGTAATTATAATTCTTTAATTTTTTAATTTTGAATATAAAAAAATAAAATGTAAACATTTCAAATTTTATTATCATTAACAACCAAACCACTGACCAGTGACTTTCTAAATCATAATTCATTAACTATTAACCACTAACAGATTCCAAATCAATTATAAGATTATAATATGGTTCTTCATTTTAACAACCCAATTCTTTTTGACACATGCTTCTACCATATCAATGATAAAGGTGTTTTAGTTACCTCATGTTCTAGTACCGGCTACAAGAAGGTCAACAAGGAGACTCATAGTCGCATGTTGCATTTTACTCCAATGTGTTTAAGATAATAAATGTATAGAAAGAAGTTTATACTTCTAACACAAATGTCCAACTGCATATTGTTGAGATTTGTACTTAAAATATGCACAAACATTACTATATGAATTCTCATTTATCTTTTCACCATGCTTAGCTAAAACACTCTCAATTAGATAAATGATAAGTTGGAGAAGAATAATGAATGTCTAATCAACCTATTCGTAATTACTAATGCCTAGAGTCAAGAAGCCTCATCCCATATTAGGTGATCTTAAATAACCAATTATTAATTTCCATTATAGTTAATAGTTCCATTGAAACATCATTGTTGAATTGGATCGAGAAACTTATAAGTTGAAGACAATGCAAAGATGGTTTCCACTTTTCTTGATTTGTAGAGAATATATCTAACAATATGAGTCCCTAAATGTCAATATGAGTCCCTAAATGTGGGCCTAGGTAGTTTTTTCATTCCCTCAATGCATTGGCAGAATTTCAATGCTTGGTTGTACAACTCACATATTTAGAAAACCAATGCATCTCAAAAACTCCATCAGAGTAAGCACACCTGAAAAATCAAATCATCAAGTTGTGTGTGTTACAAATCTTAATGGAGCAATGACTCCATTTATTTCACCAAAGAGTAGGTCCAATGACTTTGATATTGTTAAGGCTCCAGGAAACAACCAATTTGTTGGTCCATAATTTGTCACTCTATGCTAGCTCCATGTTGGACTCTATAAATTTTAATAATCGATGCAACAATGAGTTTTGTAGAAGCTTGATGCATGGAGAATTCTGAATTTTCTTTATGGCTCAATTATTCTAACCACTCCAACTCCTCAACATTGCACAACCTCCTATAGAATCCAACAAGTATTCACATTATTCATGAGCCCCCTCAAGGACCCAAAACATGTTTTTTGAAAATTTTGTTGAAAATCTCCATGCTCACCATTGTTTTAGATTCCATCCAGTTGATATTCTCAAGCACTTTCCTTTCCCTCTATTGTTTCCCGAGGGAAGGACTTGATAATGTTGAGTAAATCTTTAAGGACTAAAATATGAAAGATTAGATAATGTTCTACATTATTTTCATGCATAAAATCAATAATTTTCTAGGTATTACCTTTCATCTTTAATGCTTAGATGCGTCTAAAGTATGCATTATAGACAATCTATACATGCAACATTTACCATATACTACAATTAGCATACAACTTCTAATAGTGCCACAAAGTCACTAAACATATGTGTGCATTCAAGCAGTGCCATACTATTTTAACATATGTTTGTCATTTGGAAAAACCATTGACATAGGTCTCACAAACTATTTTCAACTAGCGATCTGCAAAAGGCAAACAAGCATGCATTTCTAAAGTAAGATATCTTGGATAGTGAGACTTATGTTTTCAACCAGTACCCATCACCATTATCTTTAATGAAATCATGGCATGCCATATTTTTTTGCTTGTTGAATAATTGTAAAGAGTGGTAGAGATTGCTTTACAATTAAGATTAACCATACATCACTTTATATAATCACAAGTCATACTAAGGCTGAGGCAGTATTTTCACTAAGTAAAATGTTTATATTCCATATCCATCTTAGCTATTTCATGCTACATATTGTGTAGTTAACTCTATAACATTTATTTTAAGATGTTATACTAAGACATTGTTGTGTTTATCTAGTTAGTTGACATCTATTAAAAAACTTTCAACCAAAATAAAATTATAGACCACACACAATAAAATTGGTTTAGCTGGTTTTTAGGAATTTGGTCATATAAATTTTGAAGATATCTTAATTTTCTATTGTTTGAATTGAATTTATGAATGGATAAATGGATTTAGCTTGCTAAAAAAACTATAAACTAACTTAGCCACTCAAATATGCAAATCCAATAATTTTTAATAAAATTTCCACCAAAATTAAACAAAAAAAATATAAAAAAAAAACAAACTTAGAACTTTGAAACTAAAAATAAAATAAGGAATTGAACATAAGGAATGAAACAGTCATGCAGATTGCAAATATCAAGGACATATCTTGCCATTCCCCGTTATTTTTCATTTCAAAAGTGATCTTCTTGTTCGTCACTATAAGAAATACGGTGAGGCCAATTCATATATTTTAATTAACTATCTTATTCAATGATATTGCCAACAACGTTGATATTTGGTTAGCGTTTTTCTCCCTTTCCTTGCAACCGAACAACTATTATGAAAATGAGATGTTTTGAAACAAACATCTATCACGAATAATGAGACATTATTACCCTATTATTAGTCCCTGTCGAAGGTGTAGAGGGACTATAGCGATCGATAATTCGTTGACTTCATATTAGTTTGTCCTTTGGCTAAAAATATTTTCATAATATCTATTGTTGGAACTAGGGAAATAAAAACATTGATTTTTATATAATAAAAAATATCATATATGTCATGATTTGATTGGATAATAGATTGGAGGTCTTATTGCGAGCTTCGCTATTCCCAATGTTTGATATGTTAGCATATCCAAAGTTTTTGATCGTATACGGTCTTTCTGAGTTTTTATTTTTTTCTTGAAATGTTTGGATATCCAAAGTTTTGAAGATAGAGAGTCAGTTTTTTATTAGTTGACTTCATATTGGTTTGTCATTTGAATAAATTTATTTTTTGCATAGCCTCTATTGTTCGAACTATTGTTACTATTTTTTTTTATTGTTATAAAATAATATAATAAATGTTTTTTCATACGCAAGAGACCTACCACACTGCATTCTTTCTTGAATGTTTACAGAGCAGTTCTGATAGACTTAAATGTTTACCTAATAGGCCTCACAGCCTTAAATGTTTACTTAACAGGCCTGTTACAATACATTTTCTTCCATTTTTCTTTTATATGCAATGTTCTCTGCAGTGAATATGGGAAATATTGTTCTTCAGCGGCATTGCTAGTTCACGGGTTCATGCTTCATTATTGCTTGTTCACTTATTTCATATTTGCATGTTGTTGTTGTTCTTGTTTACCTATTGGTCTTGTTGCAGTTTGCACGCTTTAGATTCTACAACCGCAATTGGAAATGCCCTGTTGTCATTCCCCATTCACGGGCGAGTTTGGGTGTTTTGTTTAGCTTCGCTTGCTATTTTTATTTTATAGGTGGGAAATGTGACTACTGGGGATGCTTGAGTTGAAATCCTATTGCAGAACATCTTTGTATGTGAGGAAAAAATACAATTTTCTTTTCCTATGCGTCACTATGGTTGTGTTGGAGGTAGGTTCTATGTCGAACATTGGCCTTCTGTCATTCCCCGTTGACAGGCGGGTTTGGGTGTCATGTTTAGCTTCACTTGCTATTTGCATTTTGCAAGTGGGAAATTTGATTGCTGGAGATGCCTGAGTCGAAATCCTCTTGCAGAAAATATTTGTATGTGAGGAGAAAATACGGTTTCCTTTTCCTATGCGTCACTGCAGCTGTGATGGAGGTAGGTTCTGTGTCGAACATTGGTGATCAGGAACCAGATGAAGACAACATTAAAATCTTTCTTCTCTGTTCATAGTAATCACATACAAAGATGGACTACAAGAGGATTTTGATCACTCCCAGTATTGAAAAATATCAGATGTGAAAACCACACCTTTATTAATTTCTTGCACAGTGTTAGGCCTTTGGACGGTTTTGACAGCTTTGAATTTTTACCTCATAGGTCTCACAGCCTAAAATATTTGCTTAACAGATGTGTTACAATACATTTGTCTACGAATTTTTTGATACAATCTTGTCTGCAGTGAATTTGGCCAATATTGTTCTTCACCGACATTCCTGGTCGGTTGGTTGGTTCTTACTTCTTGGTTCGTTGGATGTTGCTTATTGTTGTTTTATTCAACTTTGAAGGGTTGAGGTCCTGCAGCTGCAGTTGGGCATTTTTGTGCTTCTTAACTGGGTTTTTATTTGTTTCTTTCTCTTGTTTTCTTCAAATTTGCAATCTCGGGGTCTTGCATCTATAGTTGGATCTATTATTACATGGTTTTACAGTTAGCTCCCCAAAAAATACTATTAATATAAAATAATATGCAAAATTTTGCAGTGGATGTAAACAACATCTCTTATGGCTTGAACCAGAGTTTGTCGGGCTCCAACTATATTTCATAGCCGAAGATTTTTTCCCCATAGTTAATGTCTCTCTATGGCTTCATAGTTATGAGACTAAGTGTTGTTGTGTGAGAGATAAAGTTCTTCTCTCGGGTTCTTTTTGCTCTTGTAAACTTGTCCATTTTTCCCTTTTGTTATTAACCTCTATTATTTGTTTATGGTTCTATACTTTTTCACGTTTATGTGCTCGCGGGTTCCTGGTGTGGCGAACTGAAAAATCGTCATCTCCATCTATATATTCACATCATGAGTCCGACCGAACATCATTCGTTTTCACACTTAGACATTTTTATGAGCATGGGTTCGCGGATAGGTGCTATCAAAATCTGGTAACCCGTGCTCAGGGTACACATATTACACCCAAAAATTCCTTGCTCTGCAGTTTGACCTTGGACTCCTCGAAATTGCAAGCTTGCCTCTACCTACGATGACTCCATATGTCCGACGTGCCTTTCCATACTTAGTCGAGTCTTCAAATTTTTGCGGGTTCACGCACTCCCGGGTTCAAAAAAGTTAAAAGAATTTTTCGCTCCCCTCCATCCCTGATACCTTCTACCCTTCCCAATGCACATTAATTATTCTTTTACTAGTGACAACCGACCAGACAGGTTTGAAAATATTGGATTTAATAAGCGGAAATCTTGAGGACATCTCTCATTAAAATTCATAAACATGCAAATATTATGGGATCTGATAATGTTTTTTGAGTCCATTTTGAATTTGCAATAAGTGTTTGGATATTTTAGATTTTTAAAGACATCATCATAGTAACAACGCAATATTGTAATACCACACTACCATCCACAAACATGTCATCCACAGAGGTCTTGACGTCATGTCCCTATTTAATATTGTGCATATGTTACAAGTTGTCATATTTCACAATCTGCTTGCATATGGGAATGTTAACGCATGCTATTTGTGACTATTCAACACACATATTCGAAAATATTGACATTAATAAGAATAAAGATCAAGGACATCTTCCATTGAAATGAATTAAACCAAAATCTACGGAATATTATACTATCATCCTCTAGCATTGATTTTAAATACTTATTTCCATTTCTCTCTGTCATCAAAGAGTTGGGCTTTAAGGTGCCTTCGTTGTAATTTTCCTGGTCATGGGCATGTGAGACAACTTAGAGATGCCATTCATTCCCAATTGAAAGATGAGGGAATGGTTTTATGTGACGTCATCTTTGAGAAAAAAAAAAACTTTGTTATCCAACAAAAACTCATACACACAAAAAAAAATCAAGTGTCTTGTGATTGGTGTTGTCCCTGTATTCAATGCTTTGGATGGTTAAAAGGATTTCCTGAATATTTATCTGTTGATCTTCTTTGTTTTATTACTGGGTGTTGGAAGAGACTTTCAGGTCACCTGCAAAATGCTCCTTCGTTGCAGTATATAGTTTCTTCCAACAACACAGATTTGGAAAGTGTATCAAATCCTGCAGACCACACAAGAATTTATCTTTCGTCAGAGGAGTCACACATACCATGGCTTGCAAAATGTTCTGTAATATTTAGAAAAGACGCGAAATATTACTCCATTCGTGAATATACTTAGAAGGAAATTATAAATTTGGATCTTCGTGAGTATGAGAAACTGTATGGGTGGTTGAATCGACATCCTAAAATTACTGAAGTTTCTATTCTAAATTTTGTTGAGCTACTTATGGGTGTGGTAACAAACTTGACAGAAGGTCATATTATTTTTCAAAGTTTGCTCACTTTCCTCTGGATGCAGTAACAGACTCCACATACAATCAACTTTCTATCGCCACTGCATAATTGTTTTACTATTCCTATGCATATGATTGCATATAGGTCGATGACCTTGCCCCTCTTTGCACAAATATTCTCTTCCTACTTGAAGGTGGGTATATAACCAGGGAACGACGCTCTCAAAACTTTCTAATTCCTGCATTGACATGTAACCAGGAAAAGTTAATGGGAAGGAATTATGGATCATGGACTTCACAACACTTTATGAGGATTACTTTATACTACCAACTTCTGCAAGAAGTTTCGCGTGTTCAGGTAATGATTTGGTTTCTGAAAATCACCTTTTACTACCACCTTCATGTAATCATTTTATTTCATTATTTAGAAGAGACCTTAATGTAGTGGTGTATTCCAGAATTGTTTCCACCTACAATTTCTTATTTTTTAAAATATAGAACAATGTATTTTTATAACACACAGTTGTTTGAAAAGTTTTAGGCGTTGTTTGGGATTCATGTCCTTCAAGGATGTTAATTAATCACACAATCAATATTTCTTGTTCCAATGCAATTGAGTCATCGTCCATTATGTCAATTCCATTAATACTAAAGTGTCAGATAATAGATGTCTGACATGTACCTAATGTCAAGGTCATTATCACACAGGACACCCAACGTCCAAATATTTATGGACTCAAAGCAACATTGTCGTTTTCGTGACAAAGAAACACTAAAGTCAATGTTCTTTGTAGGTATGAAACTCTTGCAGTCTAAGTGCTTTGACAATGACAGCCCTACTTTTTCATCGTATTTCCGCACTGCAGTCAATAGAACTGTTCCCATTGCCACTGCCAATATCAATGTCTAAAGCCGAAGCTATCTGGAACCTGGGGTCACCACCAATATGGATTCCCAAAGGTGAAACTACTTGGATCCTGCGATCACGACTTCTTTCACTTGAAATTAGTATCATTAGTGATCGAAATTTGATTATATGTCGAGTCTGTTACTGCATCCAGAGGTTTCTCAACACTCGTTGACATAGAAACTGGTTGTCTTTCAAGTCTATTACAACTTTGGCATAAAAAGTTCTATAATTTTTTAATGTTGATTCAAACGCACATACAATTTATCACGTTCGTGGGTATCCAATTTTATAATTTCCTTCTGAGTGTATCTGGGCATGGAGTAATATTTGGCATCACTTCCGAACATTCCAGACCATTTTTTGGGCCGCCATGTCTTCCACTCCTACGACAAAAGATATATTATGATGTGATATGCAACATTGATACACTTGCCACATTTGTGTTGCTGGAAGAAGTTATTTACTTCAACAGAGGAACATTTTGCAGTTGACTTGGATGTCCCTTCCAATTTATAGTAATAAAACAAAGAAGTTCATCATACAAATATTCAGGAATGATTTTCAACCAAATATATGATTGAATACAGGGAGAATAAAAGTCACAACATACTCGATTTTTTTTTTGTCTCATCTTTTGTTGGCTAATAGGATTTGTTTCCCCCAAAGATGACGTCACATAAAACCACTCCCTCGTCTTTGAATTGGACCTGAATCGCATATCTAAGTTGTCTCAGATGTCAATGATCAGGAACATTACAAGGAAGGCACCTTAAACCTGAAGTTTTCAACGACAGAGGGAAATTAACAATTAGCAAAGTATGGAATGTTGAATAACCAACCAATGCAGGTAGGGAATATTTGGAAGAGACAAGCTATTCAAAAAGATGGGATAGATCTAGTTGGCAACACCAATGAAGTCCAAGATCTGAAATTGATATTCACCTCATTGTTTTTTACGAATGAAGCATTTGATGGTGAAGTTGAAATCTATAAAAGACTGTCCACAAGCTTCATTATTGTACATATTTGTTTTTTTTTTTGTCGGTGGCAGGCCCAATCATAGTCATTATGGAAAATAATCTCAGTTGTCTTTTGTAACCCAATTTATTTTAATATAGAATATTTGAGTTTTTTGTATGGTGTTTTCCAATCTCTCGTGTTGTTTTTTATATTATTTTGTACCTTTTTTTGTGTGTCGTTACACATGGACGACAAGATTTTCTTTCTGATGCCCAACACTTCGATTTAAATAAAGGCCACTATGTTCGCTCCTTACATTTTGCATGGAAGAATAATTTGTCATAGGCCATACTTATGTGGCACCCGCCCTATACTTAAAGAAAGAAATGGGAGGACCTATCCTGCTTTCATTCTTCGGGGTCTTGTAAATAGAATAAATTAATGACTCTATTACAACAAGGCAACTCAAGTGTTGACGTCATGTTCATGTTCAATATTTTGCATATATTGTAGCTTCTTCTATTTGATAATATCCATGCATATAAAATTGT
>SNQJ01S0003673.1:100587-135880 GCA_010110895.2 Picea sitchensis | reverse complement strand
TTTGTAGTTCATTTATGTCCCTACGCATTTCTTCACCTTCATCAAGAGTCCAAGTAGGATTTTTTGGAGGCTTATTTGGTGTAGAAGTTCCCTTTTTGGGTGGCATGTTGGCCAAGTATCACTTTTGAACCTTGATTTTGGGGTGGTTCTGCTAGACAATATTTCTTCTGTTGTATCTCCCAAGTTTCGGCCCTTATGGGTATGAAAATTTCTTTCAGGTAGTTCTCGGATATTTCTTCTTTGCAATGCCACAGGTCTGATCAAAATTGGATGTTCCAAGTGGAATTTACAGTAAATTCCTCACAACTTGCCGATTTTTTTCCTTTCTAGGAGATCTCACTTGTATAGCATTCCCCGCACAAAATAATTAATATCAAATTTTGAAACTCGCACCCAAAATACTAAAGACTGTCCACGATCCAATGAAACTAGTCCCACTCAATTTAGATACTCTATAAAGAAGTTATGATTGTTTTACCTAGAACACCTTCTTGAGACTAATCAATAGGACTAGTCAGATACCCTATATTACACAAGATGTATCTACAAATTTAAGATGACCCAGAAGATGAACCTTTTACCAAAGATACCTTACTAATTTTTGTAAATGGCCTCTAGAGTTGAGGGTCTGAAACATTACATAAATTTTTTTATAGCAAAAATTCTGCAATGACTCATTTCAGGATGATTCCAGAACCCTATTTTGTACAGACTGTATCTCCGAAAGTATAAGTCCTCAAGAGATGAATTTTTAACCCAACGTACCTTGATCCGTCTACTAAATATACTCCAAGCCATTCCTTTTGAAACGTTGTAGAAAAAACGTTATAGCGAAAATTCCATGGTGTCTCAGATGTAGCAGCGAAACCCCAAGACCTTGAGCTCTAATACCATATGTTAAGAACCAAATATCAATATAGCATAGAAAATATTCAGAAAAAGTACTCAACACCTTAAAAAAGAGAGAATTTTAGATAATAAGCCTCTTCGAGGGGGCAACCTCCTTTTACCCCACTTAAATGTTCAAGTACAAGATGATTCAAAATGAAAATGTCTCTTTGGTATATATAGGAGACTAGGAGGTATAATTACAACTAATGGCCTAAAGCCGACATAAATAAAATAACATTATTAATCTAATATGCCCCAAATAAGGATTAATGAGCCAATATTAGGGCTTAACATAGTAGGAATTATTTCCAAAAGAAATAAAATGAAGTTGTTTCCACATGATGATTCTCAAATTGGCAGATGCTTATCTTTATCTATATCCTCACACCATGATCCCAATTGACCGCAGTCCCTTTTAATACTTAGCCAATTATCTGACCACTGGGTCTTGGGATTACGGTATCAAACACTTATGTCCCATTTTCCACCATATACATATTTCATCCAAAGAAATTTTGTGATCTGCAACTTATTCTTTTACTAGTGAGAACTGACGAGGGATTCCAAAAGATTGGCATTAATAGAGGAACAATAGATGTTGTTCTGTGAGATACTTGGCCCTTTTCCCCTTTTCTTCTTCCCATATATTATCGCTTTCTTTTTATATACTTAGTCACATTTCTATGATAGCAAGTTCCATGGTTGATGGGCTAACATATATTCATATCCTTCTATATCCTCACATGACGAATCTGACAGACCAATGTTCCTTTCCATACTTCGCCAATTTTATGGTCACGGTTTCTAGGTTGGCACTTTTGAACTCGGTTTCTTCTTGTTCCATGATATACATCTTGCACTCAAAACTTCTGTGATCTACAATTCCACCAGGGACTCCTCGAACTCGCAGGCTTTACTCTACCAGGGTTCACAAATGTTTCAAAGTATCTGTCGTTGCCTTCCATCCCCACTAACTTCACTCCCTTCCCAAAATACATTGATTATGGTCTTACTAGTGACAACTGAACACACTGGTATGAAACAATTGGCACCCAGACCTCTTCCATATACAAATTGACTTCTAGACACCGGCATCATCCCCTCTTCTGTGTTACACATTATGCATTCAAATGTTCTGAGCACTACAATTTGACCGTCAGGGGCCCTCACCTCTATTGGTTTTATATTCTAGCCCTATTCTGAAGCATCACCAACCGCTTTGGATAATTAGCCATTCCTTAATTGTTGTTCTCTATCCATGCCACCTTCCTACTTTTCTCTGAATATGCAATTGGAAAGCTTCATCATGCATGAACCTTAAACATGTCATTAATGAGTGAAACGCTCAAGGATATCTCCCACACTTATTCCACATACAAATTTACCATCGAATTCCCATATCATCCCTTCTTCTATGGTACACATTTTTCACTCAAGTTCTGAGACATTCAATTTAACCTTCAGGAAGTCATGTCTTCTAGGGAACCATTATCACCCTAATTCTGAAGCATGTCTAACCGCTTTCCATACTTGCCCAATTCATGGAATCTCTTTCGCGGTTCCTCGAGTTGGTGGGTTCACAAAATCTCCAATTCTTAGTCATTTTTACTATGCCTGACCAAGGTTTAATGCTAACATTTCACCATGATACAACCATACAGACTGTCATTAAAAAGCAAAAGCATCGATGAGACAATGAAATTTAAATGAAGCTCGACTCCTCGAATTTAAATTAATTTATCTTTTCTTATTTTCTCTTTTCTGCCCAGAGACCTGCAAAAATGATATTTCCACACAATGGGATATATATTACAAGTTTCATTATATTAGTGAAAACAAATCCACCCAGTCGTTTCTCTATTCCATACTTGAGCCACTTTTTCGATTGTGAGTTCCCAGATAGGCAGGCTCACGTTTTCACTTCCATTGTTTTGTGTCCTGCAAACATCACCCGAACTTCCGCAATATACAAATTTCCCTCTGGACTATCCCATCATGCCCTCTTCCATGTTATGTGTTTTGCACTCAAAACATTCTAAGACATACAATTTGACCCTCGGGCTCTCAGGTCCAACAGTTGTACCTTGGAACCCTATTTTGAGGCCCACCCGACCGCTTTCGATAATTAGACACTCCTTAATTGCTCTTTCCCGTCCCCAAGACCTTCGTACTTATTTCTTAATATGAAATTAGGAACCTTTCATGCTAACAACTCACCATGCAGGAATCATCAACATTGTCATTAATGAGTGAAATGATCGAGGAGATCTTCCATTAATACTCATAAAACCAAGATCTTCGAAGAGTTATATTATCCCTTCTGATTGTTCATCTTAAACACAGTTTGTCACGTTAGCCCGTTTAGGAAATATCCAATCCTTAATTTATCATTGTCATATCTGCCAAGTTTGCACTTCTATGTATGCAATTACTAGTCTTTAATGCTAACAACGCATCATGCAACAACTACTGAAATTGTCAATAATGAGCGAAAGTCTCAAGGAGATATCCCATTCACACGCATTTGGACTAATATTTGTGTAGGGTTGTATTATCCCTTGCAATGCTTCATTTTAGAGATCCTCTGGAGCAAACAAACTTCCTTCTAAACTTATGGCAGCAACTCGACAAAAGTTCTATGGCAATAAAATGAATATCTTAGGACGTGAGAACCAAAACTTCTAGGGGTCCAGGGAATACTCTTACTATTCATCCTATTCCACCTAGAACAAAGTAATTTGGACCTTTGGAATTTCTCGTGCAGGCTGCGTCCCTGAGGTTTTTGATTGTAAGGAGGTGGTCTCTTGGTGCACTAAAAAATATATTTCAAGCCAAATAATTATTCCATTGCACGACCATTCTCTTGTTTCTTTGTCGTAGCCAACATTGACCTTTAGAGGAACAGACTACAAGAATTTCCTAGAAAAACATGATAACGGGTTGGACCTCTTACCCGAGTTCCTCAAAGACCCGACAACAGTTCCTAAAGATATCACAAAGTTGCAGATCAGTTCCTTTAGAAATCCATTTTGGGAATTTTTTTGGTTGTTTACAAGAATAACGGGACATGAATCCATGAAAATCATTTCCTATATATTTATTTATATTTTCTACTTCACAGTCAAGGAACAATTCATTTTCAATTGGGGGAAGCTAATTTCCATTTAAATATGTTCCCAGTTGTCACGATTCAAAGAATTGAATAAATTTTATATGTTGTCCTACTTGATTTTTGCAATAGTACATTGTTGTCCGTTTCCAAAACTGTCTTTGTCCAAGAAAATAAATTATGAATTCGACCCAGTAACATTATGGTACCAGGCCTTGTGGCGGTAAAACACATCCCATTGTTTTTATGATGTTTTTAAGGACTTTGTCTTATCTTTCAAATATTTATTGTTAGGAAAGGATGCTCCTTGGATGTCTTGCTAGGAAACCAAGTTTTTGGATAGGAAGGGGACACTTGAACAAAAGGAAAATTACAGTGTATTAATGGTCTTTGGCTCCAAGGAAAATACTACTTTCCTTCCATTCCACATCATGAACAAGATGTTTGTTACAGAAATAGCATGGCAATACAACCACTGGTTGCATTTTTTCCATGACAAGAGAAAAAAACAGATCCTTCCTCTACCCTGGAAAGTCGGGGAATTTGTGTGTAGAAACGTCAACAAGATTGACGAATTTGCAGGCCATTTCAAGAACTTGAACCTAACATATACTGAAAGTCTAAAAGGGTTCAACCCTAATGGGATTTTTCGAGAAGATTTACTATAAGTTGGCTTTAGCAGCGCTTTTATCCATAGATTCCTAACTGAAGACAAAGACAGTGACGAAAACACTCCTGCTTCTGACAATTGTGAAGTAGAGACATTTCAAAGCGTGACTAAATTGTACAGACAACAGGGAAAATTATCCGGTGAGAAGAGTTTCCAGTCCCCGACCAACACTCCCAAGAGCACAACATCATGGTGCATTGCTTCAATGGCCCACCCCAGTAAGAAAGAAACCACAAAATATTCAAACAGAGGAGGGGATAAGAACCTTCCTCGTGCAAAAATTGATAGTTATCACAAGCTTTCCTTGACAAAGAAGAGAAAAAACATTGTAGAGCAGGTGGAAGAACCCGAAATTGAAAGTGAGCACATGGAGCTTTAAACTGAAATTGAGCACATGCACAAATTTCACCCATGCATGGATGCGATGCACCATAGTTCCACAATGGAAAGATCTAAGACCGACTTTTTTGATGAATATGAATCCTTCGTATTCTAGAGCATTGTTTTTGACAACCAATCTAAAAATTTAATCATTGAAAAGAGAGATGTGACAAATAAGAAAGGAAAATATTGTACAAAGATTAACTTTAGGGAAATGTGACCATCCCAAATCTCTCGATTTCACCACGTAACCGGTGATGGTCTTGATCATTCCATTGGAGGAATTGAAGAGGAGAATGCTAGAGTGAACAGTCGAGTCAAGGAATTGGAGGAGGCTTTCATTGCTACCCCAGAGTTTGTCAGTCCTTTAGAAAAAACTATGTCTGCTACCCCTGCAACCAAGTTAAAAGGATCCTCCAGCATCCTCACATAATGTACAGCCATTGTAGAGAAGAACATCAAGAAAAGAATGCATCTAATTACTGAAGCCTGGGAAACATCACAAAATATAGCTTCCTTTAGAAAGATGGAAAATGATTTGCATGGACATTTGGAGACGAATTTAAAAAATGAACAATGTTTCTATGAACATATGGTGATTTCTTTTTCCAACCATGCCATCAACAAATAATATCTTCAAAGAAGACAAGAGGATCTCCCCTCCCCAAAGCAGATAAAACAATTAAAAGCATGGTGGCAAAAGAAAGTTAAGAACCTTCAACTCATTGTCGAATGATGTTAACAAGCCATATTAGAAAAAGAAGAATTATTCAGAAACCTAACCCAAATAGACTTAGACAGAAGTACCAACGAGGTTCAAGACCCTAACTTAATCCTCAAATCCTTGTCCTTGACCAAAGAAGCCTTCGATGAAGATATTGATATTTTAAAGGGGTTCTCTTTAGAAAAGTTTTACGACATCCTTGAATATGGTGTATATGAGGTTGAGAACTGGCTATTGGACTATTCAACACACAATGAAGAAATTGAACAAGATCTGCATAGTATTTCTATGGATCTAAGAAAATTAGAAAACGAGCTTTTCGACATAGAAATCCGGGATGAAATCAACATGGCCCCCATGATAAGCTACATTGAAGAATGGTTCCAACGAAGAATGGACAAGGTCATCAACGAAGGGAAACAACTGGTTGTAATGATTCCAGTGGTCGTCGACGACAACAACAAAAAATGCATCGTCTTCATAGTAAGTCTATGCTGATCACATCTTGTTTTCTTTATCAATCCAGTTATTCTACCTCTTTAAATAGAAATCTCTAACCAAAGACTCATAACTTCCAATTTATTCTTTTCAAGTCTTCCTCTCTACCGTCATGCACTTCTTTTTTCTACAGTTCTATTTCTTGTACTTATTTATTTTATGGTCCGTGGGAGCCCCAATCCCATTCTATATGACAAAAGCATTTAAATTTCTAGAAATATGGAACAAATTCCAGAAATATGAAACATACATTATTGATTTTTGATAGACTTCAAAGAAAACTATTTCGGGAATGCAATTTTTTTTTCCCTTCAACTATGTTGGATATCAGGAAATTGTGTTTTTTATATTTGAATGTTTAATGTGTGTGATTCCTGGTCCTTTTTTCCGGGAACCTTTGTTGCAAGGAATTATTAATATTTGATAAATTTCAAAGAAAACTAATTTGGAAATGCTAATTTTTTTTTCCTTCGACTATGCTCGATGTAGGGAAATTGTGTTTATTATATTTGAATTTTTAATGTGTATACTTCCTGGTCCTCTTTTCCAAGATCCTTTATTGCAAGTCATTGAGACATAAATTTTCTAAGTCCCATGTTTGAACTATACACACCCCAGTAAAAAACTCCCTCGTTTGCATATTAACCTTGGGGGTCATCTACAAGCCAAATGTTTTGTGGCCTGGCCTGTGACATGCTACCACAAGTCATCATCTACATGGATACCACATGTACTTAAAGCTATTTCCCACATGTTTGTTCTTGGTCCTGTTGTACCACTGCATTTATTCTCATTCCAACCCAACAGGGACTATGCTGTCATGCAACACTTGTTACCATTACGTATACGGTATATTAAATTTATTAATTTTTTTAGTTATTATACTTTTAAGATTTTTCCAAAACTTAGGGGAAAAAACTTTCATTTTAAAAAAAATATTATCAATTAAACTATTTTTTATTTATTAATTAATATAAATTATGAAAAAAATTAATATTTTCATAAAATATTATTTTAAAAATAATGTAAAATAAATAAAATTCATAAAAAGACTTTGCAATATTTAAAACTTTTTTTTCTTAAATCAACACCATCTTAAAAAATTAACTTTAAAGAACATAATATTTCACATCTAAAATGTTATATTTCTATAACAACAATGGAGTGTTTAATTGTTATTTAATTTCTATAACAACAATGGAGTATTTAATTGTTTAATAATAATTAATTAGCCAAAAATTATAAATATTAACAATTTTATTAATTACATTGGTAAGAAACTTTATCCTTTTTTTGTAAGGAATTTATCTGTCATAATATCCAATACTCTTCATAAAGGAAATGAAATTTATCATGATGTCCTCTAACTATAACAAGTGTTGAGTGGCAGCTTAGTCCCTGCCAAGTAGATTTGTAAATGGATATGATAATTGGCACCTTATAATTATTGATGATGATGTTTATTGGAAGATGGGGAGAGACGAGGATTATTGTTAAAAAAACTAAAATTAACAATATGGTAAGTAAAGCCCTATTAGAATAGATCTTTAACAACAAGCAAATCAAAGTCAAAATATGTAAAATTAAATGAGAATTAAAGGAAAAATTAAATATTAAAAGTTATGTTCAATTGTTTTTTAGAAATCAAATGATAAAAGAATTTTAAACATTAAAACTTACGTTGAAATTTCATTGTAACATATACACTATAACTTGTATTTTAATTTACAATTATTGAAAAAGAATCTACCCACAAATACATGGTAGGAATAAAGTAATTAATATGAAATAGAATCTTCCCATAAACTAATATGAAACATGACATGTGAAGAAGATATCTGATAATATAATCTCTCATAAATCATGGTTTAATACATTTTAATGGTGGATGTCCTCAAGGTTTTAGCTTATTAATGCCAATATTTTCGAACCTGTGTGATGAGTTGTCACTAATAAAAGCATAATTAATGTACATTGGGAAGGGCACGAAGGTAGAAGGGATGGAAGGGAGCGATAAATGCTTTGAAGCTTTTGTGAACCCAGGTAGAGTGAAGCTTGTGAGTTTCAGGAGTCCGGGCTGGAATTGTAGATCACAGAAGTTTTGGGTGCAAGATGTATATCACAAAACACAAGGCATGAGAGTTAATAGCGCCAACTTGAGAACCAACGGCCATAAAAATGGCTAAGTATGGAAAGGAACGGTGGTCGGTCAGACTCCAGTAAATCGTGGTTTAATGCGTATTAATGGGAGATTTCCTCGAGGTTTCATCTTATTAATGCCAATAATTTCGAACATGTGTGTTGAGTTGTCACTAATAAAAGCATAATTAATGTGCATTGGGAAGGGCGTGAAGGTGGAGGGGATGGAAGGGAGCAATAAATGATTTGAAACTTTTGTGAACTTGGGTAGAGTGAAGATTGTGAGTTCGAAGAGTCTAGAGTGGAATTGTAGATCACAAAAGTTTTGGGTGCAATATGTATATCACGGAAAACAGGGCCTAAGAGTTCGATAGCGCCAACCTCGGAACCTGTTGCCATAAAATTGGCTAAGTATGGAAAAGAATGGTGGTCGATCAGACTCGTGATGTAAGGATATAGATTGAGATGAGGATCTGTCAGTCTGCCAACCCTAGAACCCATGATCATAGAAATGAGACTAAGTATAGAACTAGAAAGGAATAATATAGGGGAAGAAGAAAAGGGAAAAACAGGTAAGTATGGAATAGGGAAAAGTGATGTAGGACATCGCCTTCAAAGTAAAAAAATGCATGCATGAAGGCAAACAGATGACATCTCAGCAATGACAGAGTTTCAAATCAAGCATTTAACTTAAAATTTAATCGGTTGTTGATATATTTTTGTAAACAACATTTTAAAATGTAACTTGTTTTTAAAGTCTTGAAGGACTGTAAGAAATGCAGATATGGTGTGTCGACTCTATCTGGAAATAACTAGTAGTTATTGTAATAGGACAGAGTACGTAATAGCTTTGAATTTGGAAATGATAGATTTCAGAACAGGACGAGAGAGATCATGGAGCCGGTCCTTAGATAGCTTTTCAATATTGTGTTGTAACATATAGAACAAAAGACATAATAGAGAGAGTAGTAAAGCAGAGTAGAGTAGTAGAGAACACTATGTATTTTTTTTTTCATGAATGAATATAATAGACATGAATTGCCCCAAATACTTGGACTGTGTTCATCTTATGTGTGATTGAACGAATTTTGATTTCTATGTGTATGATTTAGTTAGTTAGTTCTTGTATGATTGTTAGAGAGAGATTGACTATATGAGTTCGTGACGAAGCTGGTTGAGTTTCAATTGTTTCCCTTCTGATACTTGTATGCAAGGTGTGCATATCAAATGCAAGGAGTGCATCGACTGAGTCTCAGATTGACTCAGAGAAGTTCAGAGAGAGAACCAGAGAAACTCATACCAGGTGCAAGGTGTGCACAGTGTCAAGAAGCCAACAAGCTTCGAAGAACCAATGCAAAACAATGCCAGGTGGGAGAGAAGTATTTTCTTTTCAAGAAAATCCTTTGAACTGAGTTATTCGAAATCTTGAGAATGAAAAGTGTGCATGGGAGATTGAAATCCTTTTAAGGATAGAACCTCAGAAGATATAACACTTTTATTGAGTGTTGACGAGATCCTAGAGATGTATTCGTCGAGAGAACAAAGGTTGGGAACATTTGAAAGAGGATAAATCTTCCAAGGAAGAGAGATATCATAAGCTCAAGAGGAAGAATGACCATGATCATTGGATCATAGGGAAGAAGATCGACAGTCGTCAGATCAGAAGGAAGTGCTCGAACCTTAGTACTTCGTGTGCTGAGGAGAGAAGCTATCGGGGTTGAAACTTGATATTTCCAAATTTTGGAGTGCCAGAACACCGGAGTGGAATCTCAGTCATCCGATTGATCAATCATGAGCCGTCAGATATCACGGGCACACAAGGAGCCAAGTTTAAGACTTGAAATTCTCGGAGTGCGGAGAGTTGGAGAGCTGAAGAATATCATCATACCATTGAAGTCTGGAGGGTACGTGTCAACAACTCAGAAGATCTGGAGGAAAGCAGAAGTTGAGAGTTGAAATTCCTGGAGCGCGGACAACCAAAGGGTTGTGATTCGTTGATCTATGAGGAGACACTTGTCAGCAGATATCGTACTTCGGGAAAAGAAGAAGTTTTCAATTTGAGAATTGAAAACACCGGAGCACGGAGACCCAAAGTCACAAAATAATATTTGGGTTGTTGGATTCAGAGGACACGTAGTAGGAGATCAACATTTCACTCACCCATCGAGAATAAAATTCAAAGGGAAGACTTGTGAGAATTCGTGAAATGTGAACTCGCAAAAGAATTCCAGCCATTGGATCTGGGGTAACAGGTGGTGGAGATCCACACACATCGGAGATTCGAGCATTGGGAGAATTTGAACGGATGGTGGAAACTCTCGAAGGGAGAATTGTTGACAGGGTCTAGACCATTAGATCGTAGGAGAATTGAAGTTGTTGATTCATGGCTAAGGAATATCGGTCTTTCAGGTATCGGGCGAAGGGGGATAAGTCGTACCATAAACCCCCGATCCACTAAATTCTAACACACTCAAAGGATGAGCCTCAAGTCATGTTGAATGGTCCCATGAGTGGAGATAAGGAAAGCAGCTAACACTCGTTTAGCTCTTTTCAGAGTTTCGGGAGTCAAAGGAGTTAGGGTTGACTCACAAGTAAAGGTTTGATATGGGATTTCACGACACACCTTTTGATTTGGCTTGTGGTCACAGGTAGTGGTCACGTGGAGAAGGATAAGGGAGGAGATAGAAAGTGTTATGCCCTTGTCATAATTTTGGAGGTCAGGAGAGTCGGGGTGACTCACATACAAAACACCTGATACACAAAATCGTGAAACTCCTTTTGAGAGGTGTGCGGTCACAGTTGGTGGTCGCCTGGAGGGAACTCGCGCCCAATGCCTATTCATGTGGGTGTAGTTCATAGAGGACCCATGTATTTGTTTGATAGAGGTTCTAGTAGGGACTTTAAAGAGCTAATCCAACTCAGTTTAGTGACGATCTAGTGACTGGGAGGTCGGGAAATCTCGTTGAGGGAGGGGGGTTGCATCAGGTGGTATTAGAGCGAGATTTTAATTTTGTTTGAAGATATCTGACAAAAGGAGAAAGGAGGAAATTTGGTATCATTTTTTATATCAAATAAAGTTTGATTTCTATTTTTAGGTGACACAGTGAAATCATGCCACCCAGAAGGCGGAGAGCGAATCTAGAAATGGAAGAAGAAATGAGGCAACTTCGAATGAGATTGGACGCCATGGAAACAACACAGAGAAGAGCACCAGACTCTGGTGATGTCAGTGAAGCTGAGAGAGAAGAAGTAGAGGTCAAATAAAATGACATGGAGGATGTTGCACAAGATCACTTGATAAAAGCTATTTCAAAGATAGGAGCTAGAGCAAGAATAGAGGTACCTATGTATGAAGAAAATTTAGAAGTTGAAAAATTGTTGGATTGGGTACATGATATGGACAAATACTTCGATTACGAAGATATCGAAGAGGACAAGATGGTGAAGCATGCAGTGACAAGACTGAAAGGCCATGCAACATTATGGTGGGATGAAGTGCAAGCCAAACACAGGAGAAATGGTGAGAAAAAAATTAAAAACTGGGATAGGATGGTAGCTAAGTTAAAAGAAAAAATTATCCCGATGGATTACCAAATCAATCTTTACAGAAGATTGCAGAACCTGAAACATAGGGGTTTATCATTGAAGGAGTACACTGAAGAATTTTACTGACTGAACATCAGGGCTAGACAGAAGGAGAATGAAGATGAGAAGACAACCAGATAAATCAATGGGATAAGATATGAAAGATAAGAGGAGATCAGCATGATGTATGTCAGTAAATTCAAGGATTCTTATCAAGTAGCCTTGAAATCTGAGGAAAAATTGGCCAGGAAGCAAAGCCAGTGAAGCAGAGGAGGAAATTCAAGCAGAGGTAAGGGAACCAATAGAGAGAAGTTCCATAAGTTGAAGCCTGAAGCTGACAAACAACATAGTCACCATGAGAAAGGTGGAAGTTATAAAGAAGGACAACATGGAGGAAGATTTCTTTTTTCCATAGGTAGAGGGAGAGGAAGAGCCAGAGGAGGTGTAGTTAAATGTTATACCTGTGGAAAAGAAGGACACAAATCTTGGGAATGTCCCAATAGAAAGAGAGAAGGAGGCGGAGAAGAACACATTGCCGAAGCATAGAAACATGTGGAAGTAGAAGAAGCATAAGGAAGAAGAAACCTCATGATGAGGAAAATTATTCTTAAACCATAAAAGGAACCAGAGGAACAAATTCAGCGAACAAGCCTGTTCAGAACTGCTTGCAAATCGAAAGATAGAGTTTGCAAGGTAATCATAGATAGTGGGAGCACTGACAATCTAGTATCCATGAAGATGGTGGAAAATCTGGAGCTGAAGACAACTGCACATCTAAATCCATACAAGATATCTTGGTTGCAAAAAGGACATCAAGTCATGGTAAGTCAACAATGCCAAGTTGAATTTAAAATAGGGGGTTACAAAGATGAAATATTATGTGATGTAATTCCTATGGATGTCTGTCATATTTTATTGGGGAGGTCGTGGCAGTATGACTGAAAAGTTATTCATGATGGAATAAAGAATACCTATACCGTAGAAAATAATGGAAAAACACATATGTTGTTACCCATAGAAGACAAAGAGAAAAAGAAAGAAGTTAGTTCAAGAATACTTCCCATGAGTGGGAAGGAGCTCTTAAAGTAAGTCAAGAAGGAGAAAGAAATGTAATTTGTTGTAGTAAGGAATCCTAGAGTTATCCTTACGAATACTTATGTAGAATACTTGCCTGTAGAAATCTAGGAACTGTTAGAAAACTTTGTTGATATAGTCGTGGATGAGTTACCACACTCATTGCCACCCATCAGGAGTATAAACCATCATATTGACCTTATTCCAGGAGCTATTTTACCAAACAAAGAAGCTTATAGGTTGACACCTAGAGAGAATGCGAAGGTCAAAAATCAACTCAAGAGTTGTTGGATAAAGGGTTAGTCAGGGAAAGCCTAATCCCATGTGCATTACCGACTGTGCTAAGTCCAAAGAAGGATGGAGGATGGAGAATGTGTATAGATTCTCGAGCCATCAACAAGATAACCATTAGGTCCAAATTTCCTTTACCGAGGATGGATGATTTGATGGACTATTTGAGTGGCGCAAACTATTTTTCCAAGATAGACTTGAAGAGCGGATATCATCAAATACAAATGAGAGAGGGAGATGAATGGAAAACAACATTCAATACAAATGAAGGATTGTTTGAATGGCTCGTCATGTCGTTCGGATTGAAAAATGCATCAAGCATATTTATGAGGTTAATGAATGAAGTGTTGAAAGACTTCATAGGAAAATTTGTCATAATATATCTGGATGACATACTAATCTTCAACAAGACGAAGGAAGAACACTTGAGACATTTGACATCAGTGATGGGAACGTTGCAGCAAGAGAAATTGTTGATTAATCTGAAGAAGAGTTCTTTTATGAAGAAGGAGATCATATATTTGGGTTTTGTTTTGTAATCTTTTCAAATGAATTGAAGATGGACACATAAAAAGTGAGAGCGATCAAAGAATGGTCGTCACCGAGTAGTATATTTAAGGTAAGAATTTTTCATGGGTTAGCGAATTTTTATAGAAAATTCATTAGAAATTTTAGTGGAATATGTGCACCCATGCTGGAAAATATTTAGAAGAAACACAATTCCTTCAGTTGGACAGAGGAAGCTTAAAAAAATTTCAAAGTGTTGAAAGAGAAGATCACAAAGAAGCCAATTCTGGTCTTACCAGATTTTGGAAAACCATTTCAGGTGAGATGTGATGCAAGTGGGTTAGCTATTGGAGAAGTCTTGACTCATGACAATAGGCCAGTTGCTTATTTCAGTGAGAAATTGAATGAAGCCAATCAAAATTATTCCACATATGACAAGGAATTTTATGTAGTGATTCAAGCTTTGAAAAATGGGAGACATGATCTAATTCCTAAAGAATTTGTATTGTACATTGATAATAAATATTTGCAATTTATTACTAGGAAAGAAAAGTTGAATCAGAAACATGCAAAATGGGTAGAATTTATGTAGAATTTTACTTTTGTTATTAAACACATTGTTGGAACTGCTAACAAAGTCACAGACGCTTTGAGCAAGAGGAGTTTGATTGTACAAGAATTTTGGGTGGAGACCTTGGGGTTCGAACACCTCAAGGATATGTATAAAGAAGATGCATATTTGAAAGAAGCTTATGAGGCATGCAAGAATCCTTTGTTGGGAGACAGAAGCCCATGGACTGAATATTTGATCTAGGATGGATTAATGTTCAAGGGAAGCCAATTATGTATTCTGAAGTGCTCAATGAGAGACAACCTACTGAAAGAGAAACACAGTGGAGGTTTAGCTAGACACTTTGGTCACGATAAGACATTTGCACAGCTGAGAAATTTGTATTATTAGTCGAGCATGAGAGAAGAAGTGAAGAATTTCGTGAACAAATGAAGAATTTGTCAGTATGAAAAATGAAGACAACAAAACACTGGTTTGTATCAACCATTACCAATTCCAGAGAGGTCGTGGCATGTAATCAGTATGGATTTTGTTCTAGGATTGCCTAGAAATAAAAAAGGAAGTGATTCCATATTTGTTGTGGTAGACAGATTCTAAAAAATATCACATTTCATACCATGCCAGAATACAATCAATGCAATGCACATCGCCAATTTATTTTCCAGAGAAGTAGTAAGACTACATGGATTGCCGACAGACAGAGACACCAAATTTGTAGAACACTTTTGGAGGACTCTATGCAAGAGGCTGGGGACGAACTTATCCTTTAGTTCATCATATCACCCTCAGACAGATGGACAAACTGAAGTAGTAAAAAAAAGTCTCGAAAACTTATTGAGAAGTTTATTCATTGAGCAAGGTCAACAATGGGATCATATTCTGGCACAAGCAGAATTTGGATTCAAAAAATTAGTGAATAGGCACAGGAAAAATTCCATTTGAAATTGTGTATGGTATACAACCAAGATGGATTACAGAGCTGAGATATTTGAATCAATATGAGTTCAGAAGTGCTGGAGCAGAGGATTTTGCAACAGAAATGCAGAAACTCCATGACAAAGTTATAGAGCAGCTACATGATAGCAGTCAGAAATACAAGAGAAGAGTTGATCAAAAGAGAAGAGAAGTTCAATTTGAAGTTGGAGATGAAGTTTTAGCTCATTTGAGAAAAGAGAGGTTTCCAAGGGGAACATATAACAAATTGAAGATGAAGAATATAGGACCATGCAGGATTCTCAGAAAATTCACAGCCAATGCTTATGAGATTGAGTTGCCAGATAATGTTGGGATATCACGGATATTCAATGTTGCAGACATGTATCCTTACAGAAGAGATGAAGAGGGAGAATAAGATGATCAGAAAGAAATTCAGTGGGAAGAGCAATTGCCCACAAAATAAAAACCTTAGATGGATAAAATTATTGAATAGAGGGATGGAAAGAAAACCAGGAGAAAGACATATCTTGAATATTTAGTGAAGTGGAAAGATCATCCAATGGAAGATGCAAGTTGGGTCACATAACCTGATATTTTGAAGCATGGAAAGACAGTAAATGATCTCATGGACAGGAATCCATGAAAATTTTTAACCAGAGAAGCGTGATGTAGGAGCATCGCCCTAAAAGTCAACAACGCACGCGTGGAGCCAAAAGGATGACATCTCAACAATGATAGAGTTTCAAATCAAGCATTTAACTCAGAATTTAATCGACTGTTGAGATATTTTTTTAAACAACATTTTAAAATGTAACTTGTTTGTAAAGTCTTTAAGGACTGTAAGAAATGAAGATATGGAGTGTCAACTCTATTTGGAAATAAATAGTAGTTATTGTAATAGGAAAGAGTAGTTAATAGATTTGAATTTGAAATGATAGATTTCAGAATAGGATGAGAGAGCTCATGGAGCCAGTCCTTAGATATTTTTTCAGTATTGTATTGTAACATATAGAAAAAATGATAGAATAGAGAGAGTAGTAGAGTAGAGTAGAGTAGCAGAGAACACTATGTATTTTGTTTTTCATGAATGAATAGAACAGAGAGGAATTGTCCCAAATCCTTGGACTGTGTTAATTTTATGTGTGATTGAACGGATGCTCATTTCTGTGTGTATGATTTAGTTAGTTTGTTCATGTATGATTGTTAGAGAGAGATTGATTGTATGAGTTCATAACGAATCTCGTTGAGTTTCAATCATTTCTTTTCTGATACTTGTATGCAAGGTGTGCATCTCGAACACAAGGAGTGCATCAACTGAGTCTCGGATTGACTCAGAGAAGTTCAGAGAGAGAAATAGAGAAACTCAGACCATGTTCAAGGTGTGCACAACATCAAGAAGCCAACAAGATTCGAAGAACCAACGCATAAGATCGCCAGGTGGGAGAGAAGAGTTTTCTTTTCAACAAAATCCTTCGAACTAAGTTATTCAAAATCTCAAGAACACAAAGTGTGCATGGGAGATCGAAATCCTGTTAAGGATAAAAGCTCAGAAGAGATAACACTTTTCTCTAGTGTTGACGAGATCCTAGAGATGGATTCGTCGAGAGAACAAAGGTTGGGAACCTTTGAAAGAGGATAAATCTTTAAAGGTGGAGATATTTCAAAAGCTAAGGAGGAAGAACGACTGTGATCATTGGATCATAGGGAAGAAGATCGACAGTCGTCAGATCAGAAGGAAGTGCTCAAACCTTATTACTTTGTGTACTGAGGAGAGAATCTATCGAGGTTTAAACTTGAGATTTCCAAAGTCCAGAGTGTCGGAACGCTAGAGTGGAATCTCAACCATCCAATATCACAGGCGCACAAGGAGCCAAGTTTGAGACTTGAAACTCCCGGATCACGGAGATCTGGAGAGCCGGAGCATATCAGGACCATTGAAGTTTGGAGGGTACGTGTCAATAGCTTGGAAGATCTAGAGGAAAGTGAAAGTTGAGACTTGAAATACCTGGAGAGAGGACAATCGAAGGGCTATGATTCGTTGAACTGTGAGGAGACATTTGTCAGCAAATCTTGTACTACCAGAAAAGCTGAAGTAATTTTTCAATTAGAGCACTGAAAATGTCGGAGCATGGAGACCTGAAGTCCCAGAATCAGGTTTGGGTCGTTGGATTTAGAGGACATGTGGCAGCAGATCATCATTACACTGACCGACAGAGAAGAAAATTCAAAGGGCAGACTTGTGAGAATTTGTGTAACGTGAACTCGTGAAATCATTATAGTCGTTGGATCTGGGGTGACAAGTGGAGGAGATATACACACATCGGATATTTGATCATTGGGAGAACTTGAACGGATGGTTTAAACTATCGAAGGGAGAATCACCAACGCGATCTAGACCGTCAGATCGTAGGATAATTGAAGTAGTTGATTTGTGGCAAAGGAATATTGGTCTTTCAGGTATCGAGCGAAGGCGGATAAGTTGTATCGTAAACCCCCAATCTGTAAAATCCCGACGTGCTCAAAGGATGAGCCCTGGGTCATGGTGAATGGTCCCACGAGTGGATATAAGGAAAGTATCTAACACCCATTAAGATCTTTTAGAAATTTCGGGAGTCAAAGGAGTCAGAGTTGACTCACACATAAAGGTTCGCTACAGGATTTCATGACACACCTTTTGATTTGGCTTGTTGTCACAGGTAGTGGTCATGTGGAGAAGGATAAGGGAGGAGCTAGCAAGTGTTAAGCCCCTATCAAAATTTCGAAGGTCGGGAGAGTCGAAGTGACTCGTATACAAAACACCTGATACATGAAATCGTGAAAATCCTTTTGAGAGGTGTGCAGTCATAGTCGGTGGTCGTGTGGAGGGAACTCATGCCCAGTGCCTATTTGTGTGGGTGCATTTCATAGAGGAACTATGGATTTTTTTTATAGAGGTTCCAGCAGGGACCTGAAAGAGGTAATCCAACTCAGTTTAATGATGATCCAATTACTGGGAGGTCACCAGACCCTGTTGAGGGAGGGGGGTTGGATCAAAAAGAAAGGGACAAAATAACTTTATCCCTCACACAACAACATATATTGTTCTCTTATTAATGCCAATGTTTTCGAACCTGTGACTAATAAAATCATAATGAATGTGCATTGGGAAGGGCGTAAAAGTGACGGGGATGGAAAGGAGCGATAAATGGTTTGAAACTTTTGTGAAACCAAGTATAGTGAATCTTGCGATTTTGAGGATTCCAGGGTCAAATTGTAGATCACAAAAGTTGTGGGTGCAATATGTATATCATAGAACACGAGGCATAAGAGTTCGATATCTCTAACCCGGGAACCCGCGGTCATAAAATTGGCTAAGTATTGAAAGGGACGATGGTCAGTCGGACTCATGATGTGAGGATTTAGATGGATTGAGGATCTATCAGACCTCCAAATAGGGAACCCATGATCATAGAAATGTGACTAAGTATAGAACCAAAAAGGGATAATAGAGGGGAAGAAGAGAAGGGAAAAACGGGTAAGTATAGAAGAGGGAAAAGAAAGGGACAAAACAACACTTAGTCTGATAATTATGAAGCGATAGAAATACATTAACTATCGGAAAAACATTATGAGCTATGTAATATACTTGGAGCTCGACAAAGTCAGGTTCAAGTTTAAAGAGAATTTGTTTATATTTATTTCAATAGTATTCATATTATTTTATTTTAATAGTATTTTTTTGGTCCAAATGTAAATCATGTTCCAATTTGAAGGATGTTTTCGGCTCGCAAATTTTGCTCAAACCCATAAGAAATGGACAAAAAATATAAGCATATTCTCAAATATAACAAGTTGTAATATATGCGCAATATTAAACGGGAACATGGCGTCAACACCTAAGTTTCCATGCTGTATATGTCGACTAATTTGCTGTTTTTGTTAGAGGGGTAGTGACCACAAAACTATGT
This sequence comes from Picea sitchensis, assembly GCA_010110895.2. Taxonomy (NCBI): domain Eukaryota; kingdom Viridiplantae; phylum Streptophyta; class Pinopsida; order Pinales; family Pinaceae; genus Picea; species Picea sitchensis. The sequence goes on along the minus strand of SNQJ01S0003673.1, from coordinate 116,557 downwards.
CCTAGAAAAAATTATTCTTGCATGTAAAATGTAAGGAGTGAAAGCTGCAGATGCCACAATAGAGTAGCTTTTATTTAAATGGAAGTACTGGGCAGGGGAAAAAAACCTTATCGTGCATTTTTAATTATGGATCAAAGAGCATCTTTAATTATGGATTAATTAATACATTAACTATGGGAAAGACAATCTTAGCTATTTAATATACTTGGAGCTCCACAAAGTCATGTTCAAGTTTAAAGAGAATTTGTTAATATTTATTTCAATAGTATTCATATTATTGTTTTCAAATTTATGTGGTGACGAGTTTTGAAGTTATTTTTCGGATAATCCACAGTTGGTGTGATTTTTTTCATCAACATTTTGAATCCAAATCGGGATTCATCATCAGGACTAATAATCAAATGGAATCTTGTTGATCTTAGTCTATTAATAGTTTAGATACATGAAATTTTTTTAAATTTTAACCAAGTCGAGTGTCTATAAACCCTAATTTAAGAGATAAACAAAAAATGAAAATCAAATAAATTAATAAAATAAATGATAATGATTAATATATCATAACTAAATCTAAGTGTTGATAATAGTATATATATATATATATATATATATATATGTATATAAATATAGGGTTTGAATGAATGATTTTAATATGATTATGTAGTAGGGATTATATATGCTTTTAGGGTTTATGTTTATTAGGACTTTCTTATGAATACTTATACTTAGTGATGATATAAAAATCTTAATAAATATAAACCCTAAAAGCATATATAACCCCTACTACATAATCATATTAAAATCATTCATTCAAGCCCTAGATTTATATATATATACTATTAACAACACTTAGATTTAGTTATGATATATTAATCATTATCATTTATTTTATTAATTTATTTGATTTTTATTTTTTGTTTAGCTCTTGAATTAGGGTTTATAGATAGTCGACTTGGTTAAAATTTAAAAAGTTGTCTTGAATCTAAACTATTAATTGACTAAGATCAACAAGCTTCCATTTGACAATTAGTCCTGATGATGAATCCTGATTCAGATTTGAAACATCACTCACAAAAATGACACCAATTGTGGATTATCCAGAAAATACCTACAAAACTCCTCACCAAAGAAATTTGAAAACAATAATATATTCCCTGTACAGAAGGGAAACCTGGAACAATTTTTTTTAAATTGAAAATCTACAGATTAAAATCATTAGACGAGTTGTTGATCTCGACTTTCTCAAAAGATGCAGAGACAATAATCTAGCCCCTAATTTTTCCTTCATTAATCAACAATTAAGCAATAGATGGAATTACAAAGCCTTTGAACATCTGAGTTGTTCCCTAGTCTGGGGAGAAATATAGAGAATGTGCACAGCACTAGACTTTCTGTCAAGGATGACCCTATAACTTCACCTACAATTCGCACACAAGATAAGAACAGATGTCTGGACAGTGTTGGATGCTAGCGCTATGCTAAAATAAGAAGGAGAGGGATGTAAGGAAAATGAACACCATGCAAGAAAACTGGATAAACTTATAGAAAAAAGGGACGCAGAAAACAAAGAATAAGCTACAACAAACGATGATAAAAAATTCATAAACTTGTCCATCCATTATCTAAACAATGAAGAAGTGAACATCTTAAAGAAAGGATTACATTTTTCCATTGCTTTGAAAACCGGCCCCGTAGAAAACATAGTTTGCAACATAGAAGATAGAATAAAAAACCTCAATGAAGAAGACAAGGATGTTATTAGGAAAGACTGTGCCCTAGTCCTCAAGAATGCAAAACCACTGAAAAATAACATTAGCAAAAAAGAGCATGAAGCCATCAAGAACCTCAGAAACAAAAAAAACATTGTGATTCTGAAAGCTGATAAGGGTGGAGCTACATTAGTCATGAACACAATGGATTACAACACTAAAGTGATAGAGATTCTCACCACGAATGGAAGTTAAAAGAAGTTATACATCAACCCAATATCCAAGGTCATCAAGGAAGTCAAGAAATCCATAAAATTTTCCAACCTAGATGAAAGGATGAAGAAATAACTAACTCCAAGCTGCCTAATCACCCCTAGAATATATGGACTCCCTAATATCCACAAGGAAGGATTTCCTCTAAGACCAATTGCCAACACAATCGGTTCCCCAACCTATGAACTAGCCAAGTACATGGCAAGGATCTTAGGACCATTCGTTGGAAGAACAAACTCATACATCAAGGATTCAAGAGACTTCGTGGAACTCATAAAAGAAGAGAAATTTGAATCAAAGGATATGCTCATCATTTTTTTATGTGGTTTCACTTTTTACTAAGAACCCATTAAATGAGGCCATTCAAGTTATAATTGAGGTCACAAACCCTCAAATAGCCAGACTAGCATAAGTTTGTATAAAATCAACCTCCTTCAGTTTCCAAGGAGATTTTTTCGAACAAACAAGCGGAGTAGCAATGGGATCCCCTTTATCCCCAATCGTAGCCAACCTCTACATGGAGAAGTTTGAGAAACATTCCCTTAAATCATAAACCCTTAAACCATATAGATGGATAATGTATGTTAATGACATCAACATCAAGTGGCCTCATGGCAAAGAAGAACTGGATAGATTCTTTGAGCACCTCAATAGAATTTATCAGAACATCAAGTTCACCATGGAACTAGAAGAAAACAATAGCATACCCTTCCTAGATGTACTTATGACTAGGAAACAAGATGGTACAATGGGACACAAGGTCTTTAGGAAGAAAACTCATACAGAAAAATACCTTCATGCTGAATCCCACCACCATCCCTATCAAAAGTTGGGGGTTCTCAACACCATGGCCATAAGGGTGGCAAGAATTTTTAACAAGGAACATATAAAAGCGTAAGTAGACCAATTAACTAGGGTCTTTAAGAACATTGGATATAGAGATAGAGACATCAAAAAGGCAATAGATAAGAAGGATAGAAGGACTCGTGCCCAGAACGATCAAACCTCCAACATAAAGGCCTTTCTTCCCTACATTTGAGGTGTCACCGACAAGATTGAAAAGGTCTTAAAAAGGAAGGAAATTATGACCTCCTTTAAACCCCTACTACTATCAAACAAAGAATGAAGTCTGTAAAGGACCCTATAGACCATCAACAAGGAAAAGGCATCTACAAGGTGTCTTGTTCATGTGGGAAATGTTACATTGGGGAAACTGGACGACCATTCCAGGTAAGGATTAAGGAACATGAAGCAAACATTAGAAATGAACGCACTCACACTTCAGCCTTATCAGAACACTCACTTAAGACCAAAATTCATGTTTTCCTTGGGGAGACCAAGATACTAGCAAAAGAGGATCACTACTACAAAATATGATTAAGAGAAGCTCTAGAAATAATCAAGCACCCCAACAATATGAACAAATACGGTGACCTAGAGGTAAGTAGATTTTGGCACCCATTAATCAACCAACTAAGGGACCCTCATAGATCAAATCAGGTATGACACCTACCTTCTTCTTTTCCTTGCATGTTTATGTTTTATTTTTGAGTCAGTTCATAGCTTTAGATGTCTAACTAACCTTGTATTACCCACTATAAAATTCTAGTTATAAAAACTTGTTACTATATATATCACTAATTAAGTTCTATATACCCTAATCCTAATATTATAAACCATAAATCTGCATTTATTAATAATGTTATGTATCCTAACCCTAATCATGTGATATTACTATATATATTAATACTCAGTCTTTATCATTCTAACCCTAGATTTTCATATATATGTATACACACTATTATCAATACTCACATGTAGTTATGATTTATAAATCCTAATCGCTTATAAACCTAAATCATAAATAACCCCTACTACATGTATTAACACCATTAAGTATCCTAACCATATTAAAAAAATGTATCATTCTAACCCTATACTTAGTGATGATATAAAAATTGTAATAAACATAAACCCTAAAAGCATATATAACCCCTACTACATAATCATATTAAAATCATTCATTCAAACCCTGGATATATATATATATATCAACCCTTAGATTTAGTTATGATATATTAATCATTATTATTTATTTCATTAATTTATTTGATTTTAATTTTTTGTTTAGCTCTTAAATTAGGGTTTATATACATCCGACTTGGTTAAAATTTTAAAAAGTGTCTTACATCTAAACAATTAATTGACTAAGATCATCAAGATTCCATTTGGTGATTAGTCTTGATGATGAATCTCGATTCGGATTTGAAACGTCGATGACAAAAGTATTCATGTTATTTTATTTTAATAGTATTTTTGTGATCCAAATATAAACCATGTTCCAATTTGAAGGGTGTTTTCGGCTCACAAATTTTCTACAAACCCATATGCAATAGACAAAAAGTATAAGCATATTCTCAAATATAACAAGCTGTAAAATATGCACAATATTAAACAGAAACATGGCGTCAACACCTAAGTTTCCATGTTGTATATGTCTACTGATGTTTTGTTTTTTTTATAGGGATAGTAACCAAAAAACTATGTCCTATCAAAAATTATTCTTGCATGTAAAATCTAACGAGCGAAAGTTGTAGATGTCACAATAGAGTAGCTTTTATTTAAATGGAAGTACTGGGCAAGGAAATAAAAATGTTATCGTGCATTTTTAATTATGGATCAAGGAGCATCTTAAATTCTTGTAGAAAGAGATTGAATTCATATATCAATAGTTGTACAGGGAAATGAGTTAATTTAAAAAAAATACAAAATTCAAAAAACAAATATTAAACGTTGAAAAACACCATCAATTTGCTCTCAACAGGTTAACTAATATGTATCGACAAAAAATTATTTAAACTTTTTCTAAGATTACAGAAATTGAATATAACAATGTTAAATATTGTAAAACACCATAAATTTGTAAAATGTGGGGCCTTTAAAGAAGTCCCTCAAATGAAAGTAAAATAGATATAACAGAAAATGGAATATGTTTTTAAATTTATTGTAAAAACAAAATTCTTGTGAATGGACTAGGAGATGCACTTGCTCACATCCATCATAGCAAGGCCAATGATATCTGAACACTTAAAAATTAAAAGAAAATGACCGGAATAATTATATTGTTTATTTAACACTGAAAAACATGGGCAGTAAAAAAATGATAATGATACAACAACCTAAAATATTTTATTTTCGGATAAACTAGGTTACAAAATAAAGTTGAGATTATTTCCCAAAATATCTCTGTTGGAATTTGTAAAAAAATATATAGTTCAGTACATATTCTATGAAATTTAAATGTGTTTTCCATAATCACTGGGATTGGGGATCCCACAGGCCATAAATAAAATATGTATAAGAATCAAGTTGTAGAAATAAGAAAGCGGGCGATGGAAGATAGAAAGATCTGGCAAGAAGAAAGAGAAAATTGTCAGCGCTTAGTCAAACCTTTCTATTTAGAGAGGTAGAGTAACTGGATGAAGACATTGACAAGGAAACAATAATGTGACCAATATGAACCTACTATGATGGTATCTCATGCCTTGTCATTTGCTCACCGATATCCTCTTATGGTTCTCCTCGACGGTTATCAGAACTGTCTCAAGCGTCCATTTCCCTTCATTAGGAATCTTGTCGAAAACATTTTTGAACCACTCCTCGATGTATCTCCTCATGGGTGCCACGTTGATTTCATGTTGTATTTTTATATTGAATAATTCACTTTCCAAGTCCCTTAGATCAATAGAGATGTTGTGCAATGCTTATTCAATATCTTGTTTTTTAATCGAATAATCAACTAGCCAGTTTTTCACGTCATCTTAACCATATTCACGAATGCCATAGAATTTTTCAAATGACAGTCCTTTATAGATATCAACTTTTTCATCAAATGCTTGCTTGGTTAAAAACAATGAGTTGAATATCAATTTTGTGTCTTGGACTTCATTGGTGATGCCAGCTAGATATATCTCAATTAGCCTCTTGAATAGTTTGTCTCTTCTAGATATGGCCTGTATACATGCTTGAACGATACCATTCAGGCTTTTTACCTTTTCTTTCCAACATGTGTTTAGTTTGTTTATTTGATTCAGGGAAGGGAGATCCTCCTCTCCTCTTCTCATTTCTGCCATACTAGTAAATTTAATACCAAATGGTACAACTGCATCGAGGTAGAAAACTTGCTCATTTTCCAAATCTTCTTGCAAATACTCATGAAAAGCATGTGGTCTTGTTCCAAAAGAGAACATACTCTTTGACATCTCTGAAGCTTCTATTATTAATTCCATTATTCTCTTTATATTATTTTCTACATAGCCTCAGGTTGATGTGAGAAGTCTTGCTGATCCTTTTAACTTTTCTGCAGGTGTGGTAGGCACGATCATTGTTAAAGGACTAGCCAACAGTGGAAGGAGAATTATATCTCCCTGTAATTCTTTGATTCGCTCCTTTAATATGACATTCTCCAGTTCAAGGCTGTTAATAGATTTGTCTAGAGCATCTCCAGTTTCTCGGTGTATCTAGGAGATATGGGAAGGGCACATGTTCCATAGGTTCATCTCTAAACGAGATTTTCCTTTCTTATTCTTTACATATCTCTTTTCAATAACCAATCTTTTGGATTCCCTGTAAAAAATAGCGCTTTGAAATGCAAAAGACTCTTCTTCGTCAAAGGTATCAGTCCCAATTATTTCCACCTGAGGGTTCTAGGGAGCAGTGCTCTCTAGTTGGTCCTCGTCACAGAACATTTTGTCAATGTAAATTTCTAATTCCATATCTTCGAGGGAGAGATCGTGGATATCAATTTCTCCCCTTGGTCCCTACTCTTCTTGCACATTTATTTTTTGTTTTTTGCTCACAGGAAGTTTATGAGAACTTTCAATTTTGTTGGAGGGAGGGTTCTTATATCCTCCTCCTCCTAAAGAACCGTGTGTCACTTTCTTACTTGGGTAGGCCATTGGAGTGTTTCTTCGAGATGTTGTAGTATTGGGTGTGGCAGTCGGGGATTGAGTGCTTTTCTCACCCGAACCTTTTCGTTTCTACTTGTACGACTCATTGGTGATGAGTATTGTCTATAGGTTAGTATTGTCATGAGAAGGACTTCCTAAAGAATTATCTTTGTCTTCATTCAACATAGTGTTAATGAAATAACTGTTGAAACTGACAGCTAATAGGTATTCTACAAAAATACCATTAGGATCGAGCCCTTTTACCTTTTTAKCATTTTTAAAATTGAGGCTGTGAAAGTGGCCCATGAATTCATCAATCTTGTTCATATTCCTAAATATGAAACCCCCAAATTTCCAAGGCAGGGGCATTAATTGATTTTTTCTCTTTGCATGGAAGAATGCAACCAATAGGTGTACTGCCTTTCTATCTCAGCAAGAAACATTGTATCAGATATGTGACATGGAAGGAAGGAAGGAGTTTCTTTGGATCCAAAAATATGTATAACATCATATTTCTCCATTTGTTCTAGTGTGCCCTTCCTATCCAGGAACGTGCTCGCCTAGTCAAACATGCTTGGAAAATCCTTTCCAAATTTCAACCCTTTAAAAACTGAGATAAAATCATTAAAGACTTCATAAAATGTTGGGAGGCCTTGTGTCTCCATAATGTCTGGTACTAGAAGGTTACTGGGTCACATTCCCAGTTTACCTTATTATAAAGAGATAATATGGGGAATGGACATCAATACACTATTGCAAAAATCAAATAAGATGACATAAATAATTTCTTATGCCTTTTGTATTGCAATAATTGAGATTGACATAAAGAATTTCTTATGCCTTTTGTATTGCAATAATTGAGATTGACATAAAGAATTTCTTATGCCTTTTGTATTGCAATAATTGAGAAGAGATTTCAATGGAAATCAACTTGCCCCAATCGAAGATGGCTTGTTCCTTCACCATAAAATATAAAATATATAGAACCATCTGAGAGATGCTAGATGTACTTTATTGTCCTTTTATCCTTGTGAAAATCCATGCAATTTATCGGAAAGGATTTTTGAATGCACTAACCTGTAATCTACTGATGTCCTTGGGGACTTTCATTGGGTCCTCTAAGAACTCCGGTAAGAGGTCCAATCCATTAACATGCTTCTTTATGAACTCCCTCCAACCCTCTCCCTTGAAAGTATGCATTGTCTCGGGAAATATTAACATCTTTCAAAATACTTGAGGCGAGACTCGAGAATGGTCCCGCAACTATATAATCCGTTGGTTCAGAATATAATTTTCGACACACCAGGTGACCAACTCCTTACAATCAAAAACTTTGGGGACACAACATGCTCACGGAATTCCAAATGTCTAGATAACTTCCTTCTGGGAAGAAGGGGATTAGTAGTAGTAATAAGCTCTGGACCACTTAAAAATATGGTCCTAGCACCCGAAAATATTCAACGTATCTCCACAGAAATGTTGTCGAGCTGCCACCATAAGGTGATGAGAACATTACTTTTCTCCTGATAATATTTAAAATGAACGCTGGAGGATGATAGTATAATCTCCCGTAAATATTGGTTTAATGCATTTTAATGAGAGATGTCCTTGACCTTTTCGCTTATTAATGTCAATCTTTTTTAATCTGTGTGGTGATTTGTCACTAATGAAAGAATTATTAATGTGCATTGGGAAGAGAATGAAGGTGGCGGGGATGGATGGGAGTGAAAAATGATTTTAAACTTTTGTGAACCTGGGAGCCTGGGAACCCGCGAATCTGTGACAACAGGAGGTGAAGAATCGACTAAGTACGGAAAGGCAGGGCATAGGGCCTTAAAAAAGATAAAATAAACAACATTTTTTCCCATTTCAAGATCCACACATAAAAAATTTCAGATCCCATAAGATTGACCTCTCCCAATTCGATAATAGGGAGGTTGAGTTGGTAGATTGAACTATCAATCAGTTCAGGCGACTAGGGTGCATCTGGGGTGCCTGTGAGAAAAGCTAATGCTTTGATGAAGATCTTTTTGTATTGCAACATGTGACATTAATTGTGTCCTAATAGTATTTAAAATGAACACTGGAGGATGATAATATAATCTCCGATAAATCTTGGTTTAATGCGTTTTAATGGGAGATGTCCTCGATATTTTTGCTTATTAATGACAATATTTTCGAACCTCTGTGGTGATTTGTTACTAATAAAAGTGTAATTAATGTGCATTGGGAAGTGTGCAAAGGTGTCGGGGATGTACGGGAGTGATAAATTCTTTCAAACTTTTTTGAACCCGGGAGTCTGCGAACCCATGAATCTGTGACAACAAAACTTGAAGAAACAACTAAGTATGGAAAGGTGGGGCATTCAGACAGAGTCAACAAGACTCATCGTAGATAGAGTGAAGCTTGCAATTTCGAGGAGTCATGGGTCGAATTATAGATCACGTCATTTTTGGGTGCAAGATGTATATCATGGAACATGAGGCATGAGAGTTCAATAGCGCCAACCCGAGAACCTGCGGCCATAAACATTAACTATGGGAAAAATATTCTCAACTATGAAATATACTTGGACCTCAACAAACTCATGTTCAAGTTTAAAGAGAATTTGTTTATATTGATTTCAACACTATTCATTTTATTTTATTTTAATAGTATTTTTGTGGCACAAATGAAAACCATGTTCCAATTTAAAGGGTGTTTTTGTCTCGCAATTTTTTCTCAAACACATAAGAAATAGAGAATATATATGACTTAACATTTTCACATGCAAGCATATTCTCAAATATGACAAGCTGCAATATATGCACAATATTGAAGAGGGATATCATGTCAACACCTTTGTAGATGATAGTAGGCTAGCACAATATTTCATGCTTACTATGATGATGCCTTAAAACAACTAAAATAATCAACAATTTTTTTCCAATTCAAGATCGACAAAAAAAATCATCAAATCACATAATATTCTCCCATTAATGCATCTTAATGAGAGATGTCCTCGAGATTTCCGCGTATTAATGCCAATCCTTTTGAACCTATGTGGTGATTTTTCAGTATTAAAATCATAATTAATGTGCATTGGGAAGAGGCGAAGGTGGCAGGGATGGAGGGGAGTGAAAAATGATTTGAAACTTTTGTGAACCTGAGAGTCTGTGAACCTGTGAAACTTTGAATAATCCACTAAGTATGGAAAGGCGGGGTAGTCAGACGGACTCATCCTAGGTAGAGTGTGGCTTGCGAGTTCGAGGAGTCCAGGGTCGAATTTTAGATAATAGATATTTATCATAGAACACGGGGCATCAGATTTCGATATCGCCAACTTGGGAACATGAGCTCATAAAATTGGCTAACTATGGAAAGGAATGACGGTCGGTCGAACTTGTGATGTGAGGATATATATGGAGATGATATTTGTCAGTCTGTGACCTTGGGAACCCATGATCATAGAAATGAGACTAGGTATAGAACCATAAAGGGATAATAGAGGTGAAGAAGAAAAGGGAAAAATGGATAAGTATAGAAGAGGGAAAATAAAGGGAGCAAAAAACTTTATCATGCATAGAACAACACTTAGTTTGATAATTACCAAGTGATAGAAACAAATTAAGTATGGGAAAAAAATCTTAGCTATGAAATATACTTGGAGCTTGACAAACTCTGGTTCAAGTTTAAAGACATGTTGTTTATATTTATTTCAATATTATTCATATTATTTTATTTTGATAGTATTTTTGGTGGCCCAAATGCAAACCATGTTCCAATTTGAAGGGTGTTTTCGGCTGGCAAAATTTTCTCAAACCCATATGTAATAGACAAAAAATATGACTTCACATTATTATATGCAAGCATATTCTCAAATATGACAAGCTTTAATATATTTACAATTTGGATAAAGTATGCAGATTAGAGTTTTGTAGCCATACCTCTTAGTCTCTGGACSTTTCACTATGTTGGACGTTTCACTTGTACTTGTCGATAGTTCTTGTCAACTAAAAAACATGTGTTGTAAATGATATAAACATATTTACCATGGCATAGTAGAATAAATAATTGATGATATTTGTTTCCTAAACATAGCAACAACATAATCTATTAATCTTTACCTTTTTCCTTGTCGTTGCGTTGATGTTTGTGATTATTGACTAGTCATGCCCATGTCACTTGTCAAACATTTTCTGATACAAACATGTGTACATCAAACATCACAACAAACAACCATGCATACACATTGTATATTGTTCATAATTGATATGGATGTACATTAGTCACATGCAGTGTATTTGATTTGGTACTATTGTTAACATACCTTTTGGAAGGTTGTACTCCATCTTCCTCAGTTGTGCACATAAGGCCTCATCCTCGTGTTAAATTACTATGTTCTTTTTTCAATGTAGCAATGCAAAGAATACAATGGGCATGAAGGCGAGTTGCTACATAGGAACACATGTAAAAAAGATGGAATATAATTTTATTTATTTCAAGGCAGCAACACAGAAAATACAATTGACATGAAGATAAGTTAATATATAGGAAGATAAGTAGTATTTAAGAATAAAAAAAAACAAAAGAGTTGCAAATAAGTAGAATAAATATACACAGAATAAATGAAAAACAATTGGATATGGAATACGGGTAGAAGTATGCACCTTTGTATATCTTCTTCTACATTTCTGGTTAAGAGTTCTTTGTCTTGTCCAATTTTTTTGTTTGTTTCAATGAAGGACAATACAAAACACAGTGAACATGAAAGTAAGCTGGTATGTAAGGAAAAAACAAGGAATATTTACATATAGTAAATAAACTAGAATCAAATGAATATAGTAACAGATAGTGTTAGAAGCATGTACCATTTTTTTCTGTATCCATGTCTGTGTTTATATAAAAAAAAAATTGTGTCCAAAATCAATTACAAACCAAGAAAAACTAAGAAGTTGGATGCTTCTAGTTGAATAATTTGGTTTTGTGCAACAAGCTAGCCAGATATGCTTTGAGACATAGAAATATGATTTTGTAATATGGTTGATGTATATTTCATAATTCAAGTATAATACTAATTGTATCATGATCAGACCAGTATGTGTCTAAGATAAAGAGGTTGTATTGTGAAATGGGCACATTTGACCATACATGGTAAATAAGTGTGTTTTGTACATGGTTTATCTTATCTAAAAGAAAGCGGAGTCTGTAACTGCACATGTAGGTTTCCAATTCTTTTGTTTTGTCATTATTTTGTAGCATGCCAATATTGAAGTCTTCTATAATGATAATGGTTTCATTCAGATGTAAATGCTCAAATGCATTTGAAAGAACATTCAATATGTTGGAGAATGTTGCATGCAGAGCAACATAGAGATTCAATATTGCAATTTCTTATTCATGGAAAACTACTTTTGCCAGCACCATCTCAACATTGTTTTCYTCGAAATGCGTATGCTCCAAAATTGTTACATGTTTTTTCACTAATATCATCACCCCATGTGTAATGTAACTCGATATGAAATTGTGATTTGGAAATTGCTTGTTTTGCATGCATAATGTCATGTGTGTTTCCTGCAAGCATAGAATATCATATTGCATTATGTCATAGTCATTGAGTATATCATCCGTATGTGCATGTAGGCTACGCGTGTTAAGGGAGAGAATCGATATAGATGAGTTTGCTTGTATGGATTGGTAATCATTTTGTAGATGCCATTTTGCGCTGGTACTAAGGTGTTGTATCTCAATATCAACTTTTTATTTGACTTTGAAGTTATCTTTTGTAAGAGCACTTAGCAAATACAAGGAGTCTATACATCTGATACGAGACAACATTGTGTATACAAGTCCATGTATTCGAATTCCAACAGTGTCGAATAAAACACTATCAAGTGTTATCCCTTGTGATATGTGGATTGTATTTGCATATGCAAGTTTAATCGGAAGTTCTTTTCGAATCTTCAATCGACAAGTCTTTGTCGTTGTCAATACTAGTTTTGTTATTCGTAACATAGGTGTCCAATCACGCGCAATGTTCTAATTATATAGATAAGCTAACTTGTTTTATTGTCGGTGGCCAATATGCGGCTCATGGAACTTAATCCAGAGGACATCAAATTTTTATGTTTTGGTATAATCTTTGAGTATTCCATTTGCACCGTTCACCAAGCCATATTGTGAATCATAGTTGCAGGAATATATCTCAAAGTGGTTGTATGTTGATGACATGGTAAATTGTCATGGTTGTCTTCTTCTAGGTCAATTGAATTGATGATGATATCATCGCCAGGAATGAGTGATAGAATGCACATGTTATGAATTGCAACATCCCTATTTGTGTAGAACATGTAAGGGAAGTTTGGGTCTATCGGTGCAGGTTGCATGCACCTTGAATTGATATATGTTAAGTCATCATATGCTTGGTTGTTTGTCTGCATTCTATTAAGAATTGCAATAAATGTTTCATCTGTCTGGCGCATTTTAGTATGTAATTCAAAGAATCTATATTGTCTTTCCAAAATTCATGTGTCATTGTTTGCATATTGATGGTAGGTTTTTAAAATATCAAAGAATATTGGATGGGTTGTCCCTGGTAAAGATCCCCATAGAATATCATGTCAATGTCCCCAAAGTATTTGGTGTGCACATGTTTTATGTTTCTTAGTCGGTTGTCAATGGAATATAAGAAACGACTTCATATAAAATATTACTCATCTATGAAGACAAGATGTAGTTTGTCATAAAGATTAGACAAGGTATCTAACTTTTCCTTGTTGAATGGAAGAAAATGTCACTTGTTAAAAGGAATTAAAAATGTAGAGTAGACACTTGTTCCACCTGCATTATATGCATCTTTTCCTGTGTATACAACTATTAGCCCCTTTGGTTTCATAGGCTCAGTCGAATTGTTTGAATCATAGATTCGTATAAGCATTTGGAATAGTGATTTCGTTGTGAATGTCTTACCTGTTCCTACCCCACCTGTAAGGAAAAGGTGCACAAGAGTGTGCATGTTTAATAATTTTTTAATTGCAATGTCCTTTAGAATTTCTTGTTGTTCTCGATTCAACAGTCGTCTGACTTTGTAGTATTCATTATTTTCAATAAAGAAAGGATGTTTTGTGACTTGAAATCCAAGATTGATACATTTTTCAATGGTGGCTGCTCGAGGACAAGGAAAATCTTCTTGCAAGTCATAGGAATCACAGAGAGTTCTAGTTGTTTTATGATTTGTCAATGTCTCATCAACATTGTTAGGATTTTCTAGTTCATGACCTGCACTTTCTAAATCACCCCATGTTGGATCAACATTGAATGTAAATCTAGATTCATTGTTTTGTACTGTAGTCTCATAAGAAATATATGCATCTTCCCATGTATGGAAGTTATGTTTTAATGTGTTTTCATTTTGATCAGATGGAACGTACAATAGTAATTTTTCTCTACAATAGTTTTCATAGTCAGTGTGTTTTTTGTATTTTACAAAGCATATTAAATTTGGTTTTTTTCTTTTTGATATGGGTGTACCATTTTTTTTGTAATGTGATATGAACTATGCTAAGTAGATATGATTAATAGGATATGGATGCTAGAGGTAATAATAAATAATATAGAGACATATCACGTCCTCTGAATTATCGGGATATTGTTGGAGCAAAGACGGTGGTTTAAACACAAATGTGTGTTTTTCAAGTGGAGATGTGTTTATGAATATGCATTTCCTTGAACTAGAGTTGAGAGGAAAGGAAAGTGCAATGTGGACTGCTTGTTGAGCAGACATTTGTTGAAGATTAATTAATGTATTTACAAGTGTATGTATCGTTTGCATAGCATCAATATGAATTTTGTGATGTTCTTTGTGTATTCTTTTGAATGCACTTGTCATAGATTTGTCAACAAAATCATTAAAGACTTCATAAAAATGTTGGGAGGCGTTGTGTCTCCATAATGTCTAGTACCAAAAGGTTACTGGGTCAAATTCGCAGTTTACCTTCTTATAAAGAGATAATCTAGGGAATGGAGAGCAATGCACTATCGTGAAAATTAAATAAGATGACATAAAGAATTTCTTTCGTGTTTTGTATTGCAATAATTGAGAAGAGATTTCAATGGAAATCAACTTACCCCAATCGAAGATGGCTTGTTACTTCACCGTAAAATATAAAATATAAATAATCATCTGAGAGATGTTGGATGTAATTTCTTGTCCTTTTATGCTCATGACAAGCCATGCAATTTCTTGGAAAGGGTTTTTGAATGCACTAACCTGTAATATACTGATGTCCTCGGGGACAACCGCTAGGTCCTCTAAGAACTCCGGTAAGAGGTCCAATCCATTATCATGCTTATTTATGTAATCCCTGCAATCCTCTCCCATGAAAGTAAGCATTGGCTCAAGAAGTCTTAACATATTTCGAAATACTTGAGGCGATAGGGAGACTCGAGAATGGTCCCGCAACTAGATAATCCACTGGTTCAGAATACAATTTTTCGGTGCACCAGGTGACCAAATCCTTATAGTAAAAAACTTTGGGGACATAACCTTCTCGCGCAATTCCAGACATCCAGATAACTTCCTTCTGGGCAGAAGTGGATGAGTAGTAGTAATAAGCTCTAGACCACTGAAAACTCTAGTCCTGGCGCCCGAAAATATTCAACGTATCTCCATGGAAATTGTTGGTCACTATAATTGCTTAATTAATTTTAAACAACCAAGTGAAACATAAATTATCAACCCAGGGAAGTCTTTTGTTTCAAAGGTAGCCACGCACTATATATGCTCAATTTCAAAAGCACTTAGTGTTGTAGTAAAGAAAATTATTCTATCTATACTTGCTGGAATGAACTGAAGCTCTGGATCAAATCACAAGAAAGCAATCTCCCTATTGCAATTCTTCATAGTTCAAATTAAGAATCATGGATTACATTTTAAAATAACATTGCAATGGGTAAGAACAACTGTCTTGCAATCAGAGAACAAGACCCTTACTC
Source organism: Picea sitchensis (assembly GCA_010110895.2). NCBI lineage: Eukaryota > Viridiplantae > Streptophyta > Pinopsida > Pinales > Pinaceae > Picea > Picea sitchensis. Next base: position 100,656 of record SNQJ01S0003673.1, on the reverse strand, counting down.
TCAAACAGAGACTCAGTATTAACACTCTTTCATGAAGACAATAATGCAGAAAACAATAAACTCTATCTA
>SNQJ01S0003673.1:68985-90768 GCA_010110895.2 Picea sitchensis | reverse complement strand
ATCTAGGGAGATATGCTTGAGATCTGAGTCCGAAACTTCTCCCACAGAATTCTCATAGCCCGATCTATATTCTTGGAGAGTTTCAAAGCATTTGGAGGCCTCCTTCATCAGGGCCGAACCAACTAGGGTTTCATTCATCTAGTGGGGCACCCCATTCAGTGGGAAATTCATATCTACGGAGATTGAGAGGGATCTTGGAGATTCAGGCACCTGGGTTATTCTTACCATCACCCGATCTATCAATTGCCATATTTCTTAGGGTGATTGGACACTTTTGGCAGCAGGGTCGAGTTATTGAGGGTTTCAGCCTTCTATTGGAGCGTGGCATTCTTCAACTGGAGAGTTTGGCATTCAGATCTACTTGTATTGATCTTCATTTCTTATTCATCCTTTGGAGGCATTATTTTGTATTAGCGGGAGCATTTTATAGCAGCTCATGTCTATTTCTTGTACAGCCATCTGAGGTCTATGCCAGATCGGTCATCTATTGTATTGATCTTACATTGCTCATAATAAAAAGGTCATATCTTTGCTTGTGCTTCTACATCTTGAATATATTGTGATCTCCATGTTGATGTATCTTGTATGCACTTAATAACTCAATAAATTAGTAGTAGTTAGTGATTCCAAGAAAGAATTTGGCTTGGGATCATTACATTTTCACGAGAAGGACTTCTTAAGGAATTATCTTTGTCTTCATTCAACATAGTGTTAATGAAATAATTGTTGAAACTGATAGCTAATAGGTATTCTACAAAAATACCATTAGGATCGAACCCTTTTACTTTTTCAACACTTTTCAAATTGAGGTTGTGAAAGTGGCCCGCGAATTCGTCAATCTTGTTCATATTCGTGAATATGAAACCCCCAAATTTCCAAGCCAGGGGCATGAATTTATTTTTTCTCTTTACATGGAAAAATGAAACCAATAGGTGTACTGCCTTGCTATATAAGAAAGAAACATTGTATCAGATATGTGACATGGAAGGAAGGAAGGATTTTCTTTGGATACAAAAATACTTATAACATTATATTTCTCCATTTTTTCTAGTGTGCCCTTCCTATCTAGGAACTTGCTCGCCTGGTCAGACATCTTGGGAAAATCCTTTCCAAATATCAACCCTTTAAAATCTAAGACAAAATCATTAAAGACTTCATAAAAATGTTGGGAGGCCTTGTGTCTCCATAATGTCTGGTACTAGAAGATTATTGGGTCAAATTCGCAGTTTATCTTCTTATAAAGAGATAATATGGGGAATGGACAGCAATGCACTATCCCGGAAATTAAATAATATGACATAAAGAATTTCTTCTTCCTTTTGTATTTCAATAATTGAGAAGAGATTCCAATGGAAATCAACTTGCCCTAATCGAAGATGGCTTGTTCCTTCACCATAAAATATAAAATATACATAACCATATGAGAGATGTTGGATGTACTTTATTGTTCTTTTATTCTCATGAAAAACCATGCATTTTCTCAGAAAGGGTTTTTGAATGCACTAACCTATAATCTACTGATATCCTCAGGGATAGTCATTGGGTCCTATAAGAACTCTGGTAAGAGGTCCAATCCCTTATCATTCTTCTTTATGAACTCCCTGCAATCCTCTCCCTTGAAAGTAAGCATTGGCTCCTGAAGTCTTAACATCTTTTGAAATACTTGAGGCCATAGGGAGACTCGAGAATGGTCCCGCAACTAGATAATCTGTTGGTTCAGAATATAATTTTCAGTGCACCAGGTGACCAACTCCTTATAGTCAAAAACTTTGGGGACACAACATGTTCGTGCAATTCCAGATGTTCAGATAACTTCCTTCTGGGCAGAAGGGGATGAGTAGTAGTAATAAACTCGAGACCACTGAAAAATCTAGTCCTAGGGCCCAAAAATATTCAACATATCTTCATAGAAATGTTGTCGAGCTACAACCATAAGGTGATGAGAACATTCCTTTTCTCCTGATAGTATTTAAAATGAACGATGGAGGATGGTAATATAATCTCCTGTAAATATTGGTTTATTGCGTTTTAATGGGAGATGTCCTCGACCTTTTCACTTATTAATGTCAATCTTTTCGAATCTGTGTGCTGATTTGTCACTAACAAAAGATTTATTAATGTGCATTGGGAAGGGAACGAAGGTGGCGGGGATGGACGGGAGTGAAAAATGCTTTGAAAATTTTGTGAACATGGGAGGCCGGGAACCCGCAAATCTGTGACAAAAGGAGTTGAAGAATCGACTAAGTACAGAAAGGCGCGGCATAGTGCCTTAAAAAAGCTAAAATAAACAACAATTTTTCCCAGTTCAAGATGCACACATAAAAAATTTCAAATCCCATAATATTGACCTCTACCAATTCGATAATAGGGAGGTTGAGTTGGTAGATCGAACTAGCGATTAGTTCAGGAGACTAGGGTGCATCTAGGGTGCCTGTGAGAAAATCTATTGCTTTGATGAAGATTTGTTTATATTGCAACATGTGACAGTAATTGTGTCCTAATAGTATTTAAAATGAACACTGGAGGATGATAATATAATCTCCCATAAATCTTGGTTTAATGCGTTTTAATGGGAGATGTCCTCGATATTTTTTCTTATTAATGACAATCTGTTCAAACTAGTGTGGTTAGTTGTTACTAATAAAAGTGTAATTAATGTGCATTGGGAAGTGTGTGAAGGTGTCAAGGATGGATGGGAGCAATAAATTATTTCAAACTTTTGTGAACTCGGGAGTCTGGGAACCCATGAATCTGTGACAACAAATGGTGAAGAATTGACTAAGTATGGAAAGGTGGTGCATTCAGATAGAGTGAGACAGACACATCATAGGTAGAGTGAAGCTTGTATGTTTGAGGAGTTTGGGGTCAAATTGTAGATCACGTAAGTTTTGGGTGAAATATGTATATCACGGAACATGAGGCATGAGAGTTCAATAGCGTCAACCTAGGAACCTGTGGCCATAAACATTAACTATGGGAAAAACATTCTCAACTATTAAATATACTTGGACCTCGACAAACTCATGTTCAAGTTTAAAGAGATTTTGTTTATATTGATTTCAACAATATTGATTTATTTTATTATAATAGTATTTTTTTGGCCCAAATGAAAACCATGTTCCAATTTGAAGGATGTTTTCGTCTCACAAATTTTGCTCAAATGCATAAGCAATAGAGAAAATATATGACTTAACATTTTCATATGCAAGCATATTCTCAAATATGACAAGCTGCAATATATGCACGATATTAAAGAGGGACATCATGTCAACACCTTTGTAGATGAAAGTGGGCTAGCACAATATTGCATGCTTACTGTGATGATGCCTTAAAAAAACTAAAATAATAACAATTTTTTTCCAATTCAAGATCGACACAAAAAAATCATCAGATCACATAATATTCTCCCATTAATGCGTCTTAATGGGAGATATCCTCGAGATTTCCTCTTATTAATGCCAATCTTTTTGAACTTGTGTGGTGATTTGTCAGTAGTAAAAGTATAATTAATGTGCATTGGGAAGAGACAAAGGTGGCAGGGATAGAGGGGAGAGAAAAATGATTTGAAACTTTTGTGAACCTGGGAGTCTGTGAACCCACGAAACTTTGAAGAATCCACTAAGTATGGAAAGGTGGGGCGGTCAGATGGACTCATCCTAGGTAGAGTGAGGCTTGCGATTTCGAGGAGTCCAGGTTTGAATTGTAGATAACAAAATTTTTGCGTGCAAGATGTATATCACAGAACACGGGGCATCAGAGTTCGATCGTGCCAACCCGGGAACACGTGCTCATAAAATTGGATAACTATGTAAAGGAATGGTGGTTGGTTGGACTTGTGATGTGAGGATATAGATGGAGATGAGGATTTGTCAGTCTGCGACCCCGGGAACCTACGATCGTAGAAATGAAACTAAGTATAGAACCAAAAAGGGATAATAGAGGCGAAGAAGAAAAGGGAAAAATAGATAAGTATAGAAGAGGGAAAATAAAGGGAGAAAATAACTTTATCCCTCATAGAACAACACTTAGTATGATAATTACCAAGCAATAGAAACACATTAACTATGGGAAAATCATTCTCAGCAATGAAATATACTTGGATCTTGACAAACTCTGGTTCAAGTTTAAAGAGATGTTGTTTATATTTATTTCAATATTATTCATATTATTTTATTTTAATAGTATTTTTGGTGGCCCAAATTTAAACCATGTTCCAATTTCAAGGGTTTTTTTGGCTGGAAAAATTTGCTCAAACCCATAAGTAATAGACAAAAAATATGAATTGGCATTATTATATGCAAGAATATTCTCAAATAGGACAAGCTTTAATATATTTACAATTTGGATAAAGTATGCAGATTAGAGTTTTGTAGCCATACCTCTTAGTCTCTGGACCTTGCGCTATGTTGGACGTTTCACTTGTACTTGTCGATAGTTCTTGTGAACTAAAAAACATGTGTTGTAAATGATATAAACATATTTACCATGGCATAGTAGAATAAATAATTGAGGATATTTGTTTCCTAAACATAGCAACAACATAATCTATTAATATTTAACTTCGTCCTTGTCATTGTGTTGATGTTTTTGATGATTGACTACTCATGCCCATGTCACTTGTCAAACCTTTTCTGATACAAACATGTGTACATCGAACATCACAACAAACAAACATGCATACACATTGTATATTGTTCATAATTGATATGGATGTACATTAGTCACATGCATTTTATTTGATTTGGTACTATTGTTGGCATACCTTTTGGAAAGTTGTACTCCATCTTCCTCAGTTGTGGCACATAAGTCCTCATCCTCGTGTTAAATTACTATGTTCTTTTTTCAATGTACAAATGCAAAGAATACAATGGACATGAAGGCAAGTTGCTACGTAGGAACACATGTAAAAAACATGGAATACAATTTTATTTATTTCAAGGTAGCAATACATAAAATACAATTGACATGAAGATAAGTTAATATATAGGAAGATACGCAGTATCTAAGAATAAAAAAACAAAAGAGTTGAAAATAAGTACAATAAATATACACAGAATAAATGAAAAAAAATTGGATATGGAATACGGGTAGAAGTATGCACCTTTGTATATCTTCTTCTACATTTCTGGTTAAGAGTTCTTTGTCTTGTCCAGTTTTTCAATTTGTTGCAATGAAGGAAAGTACAAAACACAATGAACGTGAATGTAAGTTGGTATGTAAGGAAAAAAAAAAGGAATATGTACATATAGTAAATAAACTAGAATCAAATGAATAGAGTAACAAATAATGTTAGAAGCATGTACCATTTTTTTTTGATCCATGTATGTGTTTATATCAAAAACAAATTGTGTCCAAAATCAATTACAAACCAAGAAAAACTAAGAAGTTGGATGATTCTAGCTGAATAATTTGGTTTTGTGCAACAAGCTAGCCAGATATGCTTTGAGACATAGAAATGTGATTTTGTAATATGCTTGATGTATATTTCATTATTCAAGTACAATACTAATTGTATCATGATCAAACCAGTATCTGTCTAAGATAAATAGGTTTTATTGTGAAATGGGCACATTTGACCATACATGGTCAATAAGTGTGTTTTGTACATGGTTTATCTTATCTAAAAGAAAGCGGAGACTGTAACTGCACATGTAGGTTTCCAATTCTTTTGTTCTGACATTATTTTGTAGCATGCCAATATTGAAGTCTCCTAGAATGATAATGGTTTCATTCAGATGTAAATGCTCTAATGCATTTGAAATAACATTCAGTATGTTGGAGAATGTTGCATGTGAAGCAACATAGAGATTCAGTATTGCAATTTTTGATTCATGGAAAATTACTTTTTCCAGCACCATCTCAACATTGTTTTCTTCGAAATGCATATGCTCCAAAATTGTTACATGTTTTTTCACTAATATCATCACTCCATGTGTAATGTAATTTGATATGCAATTGTGATTTGGAAATTGCTTGTTTTGCATGCATAATGTCATGTGTGTTTCCTGCAATCACAGAATATCAGATTGCATTGTGTCATAGTCATTGAGTATATCATCCATATGTGCATGTAGGTTGCTCGTGTTAAGTGAGATAATTGATATAGATGAGTTTGCTTGTATGGATTGGTAATCATTTTGTAGATTCCATTTTGCGCTGGTACTAACGAGTTGCATCTCAATATAAAATTTATGTTTGACTTTGAAGTTATCTTTTGTAAGAGCGCTTAACAAATACAAGGAGTCTATACTTCTAACACAAGATAACGTTGTGTATACAAGTCCATGTATTCAAATTCCAACAGGGTCGAACTAAAACTATCAAGTGTTAGCCCTTGTGATATGTGGATTGTATTTGCACATGCAAGTTTAATTGGAAGTTGTTTTTGAATCTTCAGTCGACCTATCTTTTATGATTTCGATATTGGTTTTGATATTTGTAGTATAGGTGTCCAATCACGGGCAATGTTTGAATTATATAGATAAGCTAACTTTTTTGCTTGTCGGTGGCCAATATGCAGCTCATGGAACTTAATACAGAGGTCAACAATTTTTTTTGTTTTGGTATAAGCTTTGAGTATTCCATCTGAAACGTTCACAAAGCCATCTTGTGAATCATAGTTGCAGTAATATATCTCAACTAGCATGTCTAATTTCAGGACAAGTTGCAAAGGAAAAGTGGTTGTATGTTGATGACATGGTACATTGTCATGGTTGTCTTCTTCAAGGTCAATTGAATTGATGATGATATCATTGTGAGGAATGAGGAATATCATGTACCTGCTATGCATTGCAACGTCCCTATTCATGTACAACATGTAAGGTAAGTTTGGGTCTGTTGGTGTAGGTCGCATGCACCTTGAATTGATATATGTTAAGTCATCATATGCTTGGCTATTTGTCTGCATTCTATTAAGAATTGCAATAAATGTTTCATTTCTCTGGTGCATTGTAGTATGTAATTCAAATAATTTATATTGTCTTTCCAGAAGTCATGTGTCGTTGTTTGCATATTGACAGTAGTTTTTTCAAATATCAAATAATCTTGGATGGGTTGCGCCTGGTAAATATCCCCACAAAATATCATGTCAATGTCCCCAAAGTATTTGGTGTGCACATGTTTTATGTTTCTAAGTAGATTTTCAATGGAATATAAGAAGTGATTTCCTATCAAATATTCCTCATCTATGAAGACAAGTTGTAGTTCGTCATAAATCTTGGAAAAGGTATCTAACATTTCCTTGCTAAGTGGAAGAAAATGTGACTTGTTAAAAGGCATTAAAAATGCAGAGTGGACTATTGTTCCACCTGCATTATATGCAACTTTTCCTGTGTATGCAACTATTAGCCCCTTTGGTTTCAGAGGTTCAGTCGAATTGTTTGAATCATAGATTCGTATAATCATTTGGAATATTTCCTTCGTTGTGAATGTCTTACCTATTCCTGCACTGCCTGTAAGGAACAGGTGCATAGGAGTGTGCATGTTTAAGCGTTTTTTAATTGCAATGTCCTTTAGAATTGCTTGTTGTTCTCGATTCAACAGTGGTATGACTCTGTAGTATTCATTATTTTAAATAAAGAAAGGATGTTTTGTGACTTGAAAGCCAAGATTGATACGTTTTTCAATGGTGGTTTCTTAAGGACAAGGCAAATCTACTTGCAAGTCATAGGACTCACATAGAGTTCTAGTTGTTTTATGATTTGTCAATGTCTCATAAACATTGTCATGGTTTTCTAGTTCATGAACTGCACTTTCTAAATCACCCCATGTTGTATTAACATTGAATGTAAATTTAGATTCATTGGTTTGTACTGTAGTCTCATAAGAAATAAATGCAGCTTCCCATGTAAGGTAGTTATGTTTTAACGTGTTTTCATTTTGATCAAATGGAATGTACAACAATAGTTTTTCTCTACAATAATTTTCATAGTCATATTGTTTGGTGTATTTGACAAAGCATATTACATTTGGGCTTTTTTCTTTTTGATATGGGTGTACCATTTTTTTTGTAATGTGATACAAAATTTGCTAAGCAGATATGCTTAATAGGAAATGGATGCTGGAGGTAATAATCAATAATAGAGAGACATATCACGTCCTCTGAATTATTGGGATATTGTTGTAGCAAAGACGGTGGTTTAAGCACAAATGTGTGTTTTTCAAGTGGAGATGTGTTTATGAAGATGAATTTCCTTGAACTACAGTTTAGAGGCGGGGAAAGTGCAACGTGGACTACTTGTTGAGAAAACATTTGTTGAAGATTAAGTAATGTATTTACAAGTGTACGTATCGTTTGCATAGCATCAATATGACTTTTTTCATGCTCTTTGAGTATTCTTCTGAATTCACTTGTCATAGATTTGTCAACAAAATCATTAAAGACTTCATAAAAATGTTGGGAGGCCTTGTATCTCCATAATGTCTGGTACCAAAAGGTTACTAGGTCAAATTCGTAGTTTACCTTCTTATAAAGAGATAATCTGGGGAATGGACAACAATGCGCTATCGCGAAAATTAAATAAGATGACATAAATATTTTCTTTTGTCTTTTGTATTGCAATAATTGAGAAGAGATTTCAATGGAAATCAACTTGCCCTAATCAAAGATGGCTTGTTCCTTCACCATAAAATATAAAATATACAGGATCATCCAAGAGATGTTGGATGTAATTTCTTGTCCTTTTATCCTCGTGACAAGCCATGCAATTTCCCAGAAAGTGTTTTTGAATGCACTAACATGTAATCTACTGATGTCCTCGGGGGCAGGAACTGGGTCCTCTAAGAGCTCCAGTAAGAGGTCCAATCCATTATCATGATTCTTTATGAACTCCCTGCAATCCTCTCCCTTGAAAGTAAGCGTTGGCTCGGGAAGTCTTAACATCTTTTGAAATACTTGAGGCGATAGGGAGACTCGGGAATTGCCCTGAAACTCGATAATCTGATGGTTCAGAATACAATTTTCGGCGCACCAGGTGACCAACTCCTTACAGTAAAAAACTTTAGGGACACAACCTGCTTGCGCAATTCCAGACATCCAGATAACTTCCTTCTGGGAAGAAGGGGATGAGTAGTAGTAATAAGCTCTGGACCATTGAAAACTTTGGTCCTGGCGCCCGAAAATATTCAACGTATCTTGATAGAAATGTTGTCGAGTTGCAACCATAAGGTGACAAGAACATTCCTTTTCTCCTGATAGTATTTAAAATGAACGTTGGAGGATGATAATATAATCTCTCGTAAATATTGCTTTAATTCGTTTTCATGAGAGATGTCCTTGACCTTTTCACTTATTAATGCCAATATTTTCGAATTTGTGTGGTGATTTGTCACTAATAATAGAATGATTAATGTGCATTGGGAAGGGAACAAAGTTAGCGGGGATAGATGGGAGAAAAAAATACTTTAAAACTTTTGTGAACCTGGGAGCCCAGGAACCCGCAAATCTGTGACAATAGGAGCTGAAGAATCGACTAAGTACGAAAAGGCAGGGCATAGTGCCTTAAAATAACTAAAATAAACAACAATTTTTCCCAATTCAAGATCCACACATAAAAAAGTTCAGATCCCATAATATTGACCTCTGCCGATTCGATAATAGGGTGGTTGAGTTGGTAGATCGAACTATCGGTCAGTTCAGTCGACTAGAGTGCATCTGGGGTGTCTGTGAGAAAAGATAATGTTTTGAAGAAGATTTGTTTGTATTGAAACATGTGACAGTAATTGTGTCCTAATAGTATTTAAAATGAACACTCGAGGATGATAATATAATCTCCCGTAAATCTTGGTTTAATGTGTTTTAATGGGATATGTCCTCGAGCTTTTTGCTTATTAATGCCAATCTTTTCGAAACTGTGTGGTGATATTTTACTAATAAAAGAGAAATTAATGTGCATTGGGAAGTGTGCGAAGGTGTCAAGGATGGACGGGAGCGATAAATGCTTTCAAAATTTTGTGAACCCGGGATTCTGCGAACCGGTGAATCTATGACAACAAAAGGTGAAGAATCGACTAAGTATGAAAAGGCAGGGCGTTCAGATAGAGTCATCGTAGGTAGAGTGAAGATTGCAAGTTCGAGGAGTCCGGGGTAGAATTGTAGATCATGTAAGTTTTGGGTGCAAGATGTACATCACAGAAAATGACGCATGAGAGTTCAATAACGCCAACCCAAGAACTTGCATCCATAAACATTAACTATAGGAAAAACATTCTCAACTATGAAATATACTTGGACCTTGACAAACTCAGGTTCAAGTTTAAAGAGATTTTGGTTATATTGATTTCAACACTATTCATTTTATTTATTTTTAATAGTATTTTTGTGGACAAAATGAAAACCATGTTCCAATTTGAAGGGTGTTTTCGGCTCGCAATTTTTTTTCAAACACATAAGCAATAGAGAAAATATATGACTTAACATTTTCATATGCAAGCATATTCTCAAATATGACAAGATGCAATATATGTACAATATTAAAGAGGGACATGATGTCAACACCTTTGTAGATGACTGTGGGCTAGCACAATATTGCATGCTTACTGTGATGATGCCTTAAAAAAACTAAAATAATCAACATTTTTTTTCCAATTCAAGATCGACACAAAAAAATCATTAGATCACATAATATTCTCCCATTAATGCATTTTAATGGGAGATGTCCTCGAGATTTCCACTTATTAATGTCAATCGTTTCGAACCTGTGTGGTGAGTTGTTAGTAGTAAAAGAACAATTAATGTGCATTAGGAAGAGGTGAAGGTGGCAGGGATGGAGAGGAGCGAAAAATGATTTGAAACTTTTGTGAACCCGTGAAACTTTGAAGAATCGACTAAGTATGGAAAGGCAGGGTGGTCAGATGGACTCATTCTAGGTAGAGTGAGGCTTACGAGTTCTAGGCGTCAAGGGTCGAATTGTAGATAATAGAAGTTTTGTGTGTAAGATGTATATCACGGAACACGGGGCTTCAAAGTTCGATAGAGCCAACCCGAGAACCCGTGCTCCTAAAATTGGCTAACTATGGAATGGAACAACGGTCGGTCAAAATTGTAATCTAAGGATATAGATGGAGATGAGGATTTGTAAGTCCACGACCCTGGGAACCCACAATCATAGAAATGCCACTAAGTATAGAACCAGAAAGGGATAATAGAGGGGAAGAATAAAAGGGAAAAATGGATAATTATAGAAGAGGGAAAAGAAAGGGAGGAAAGAACTTTTTCACTCACAGAACAACACTTAGTTGAATAATTATCAAACGATAGAAACACAATAACTATGGGAAAAACATTCTCAGCTTAGAAATATACTTGGAGCTCGACAAACTCTGGTTCAAGTTTAAAGAGATGTTGTTTATATTTATTTCAATATTATTCATATTATTTTATTTTAATAGTATTTTTGGTGGCCCAAATGTAAACCATGTTCCAATTTGAAGGGTGTTTTCGGATGGCAAAATTTGCTCAAACCCATAAGTAATAGACAAAAAATATGAATTGACATTCTTATATGCAAGCATATTCTCAAATATGAAAAGCTTTAATATATATACAATTTGGATAAATAATGCAGATTAGAGTTTTGTAGCCATACCTCTTAGTCTTTAGACCTTTCACTATGTTGGATGTTTCACTTGTACTTGTCGATAGTTCTTGTGAACTAAAAAACATGTGTTGTAAATGACATAAACATATTTACAATCGCATAATAGAATAAATAATTGAGGATATTTGTTTCCTAAAAATAGCAACAACATAATCTATGAATCTTTACCTTCATCCTTGTCATTGTGTTTATGTTTGCGATGATTGACTACTCATGCCCATGTCACTTGTCAAACTTTTTCTGATACAAACATGTGTACATTGAACATCACAACAAACAAACATGCATACACATTGTATATTGTTCATAATTGATATGGATGTACATTAGTCACATGCATTGTATTTGATTTGGTACTACTATTGTCATACCTTTTGGAAGTTTGTACTCCATCTTCCTCAAAATTGGCACATAAGGCCTCATCCTCGTGTTAAATTAGTATGTTCTTTTTTCAATGTACAAATGCAGAGAATGCAATGGACATGAAGGCAAGTTGCTACGTAGGAACATAAAAAAGATGGAATACAATTTTATTTATTTCAAGGTAGCAACATAGAAAATACAATTGACATGAAGATAAGTTAATATATAGGAAGATAAGCAGTGTCTAAGAATAAAAAAAACAAAAGAGTTGCAAATCAGTAGAATAAATATACACAGAATAAATGAAAAACAATTGGATATGGAATACGGGTAGAAGTATGCACCTTTGTATATCTTCTTCTACATTTCTGGTTAAGAGTTCTTTGTCTTGTCCATTTTTTCTATTTGTTTCAATGAAGGAAAGTACAAAAAAAAATGAACATGAATGTAAGTTGGTATGTAAGGAAGAAACAAGAAATATGTACATATAGTAAATAAACTAGAATCAAATGAATAGAGTAACAGATAGTGTTATAAGCATGTAGCATTTTTTTTTTTGATCCATGTTTGTGTTTATATAAAAAAAGAAAATTGTGTCCAAAATCAATTACAAACCAAGAAAAACTAAGAAGTTGGATGATTCTAGCTGAATAATTTGGTTTTGTGCAACAAGCTAGCCATATATGCGTTGAGACATAGAAATAATATTTTGTAATATGCTTGATGTATATTTCATAATTCAAGTACAATACTAATTGTATCGTGATCAGACTAGTATGTGTCTAAGATAAAGAGGTTGTATTGTGAAATGGGAACATTTTACCATACATGGTCAATAAGTGTGTTTTGTACATGGTTTATCTTATCTAAAAGAAAGCAAAGACTGTAACTGCACATGTAGGTTTCCAATTATTTTGTTCTCGCATTATTTTGTAGCATGTCAATATTGAAGTCTCCTAAAATGATAATGGTTTCGTTCAAATGTATATTCTCTAATGCATTTGAAAGAACATTCAATATGTTGGAGAATGTTGTATGTGGAGAAGCATACAGATTCAATATTGCAATTTCCGATTCATGGAAAATTACTTTTGCTAGCACCATCTCAACATTGTTTTCTTCGAAATGCATTTGATCCAAAATTGTTACATGTTTTTTCACTAATATTATCACCCCATGTGTAATGTAACTCGATATGCAATTGTGATTTGGAAATTGATTGTTTTGCATGCATAATGTCATGTGTGTTTCCTACAAGCACATAATATTAGATTGCATTGTGTCATAGTCATTGAGTATATCATCTATATGTGCATGTAGGTTGCGCATGTTAAGTGAGAGAATTGATATAGATGAGTTTGCTTGTATGGATTGGTAATCATTTTGTAGATGTCATTTTGCACTAGTCCTAAGGCGTTGCATCTAAATATCAACTTTATATTTGAATTTGAAGTTATCTTTTGTAAGAGCACTTAGAAAATACAAGGAGTCTATACTTCTGATAAGAGACAACGTTGTGTATACAAGTCCATGTATTTGAATTCTAGAAGGGTCGAATGCAAGACTATCAAGTGTTATCCGTTGTGATGCGTGGATTGTATTTGCACATGCAAGTTTAATTGGAAACTATTTTCGAATCTTCAGTCGACCTGTCTTTGTCGATGTCGATACTGGTTTTGATATTCGTAATATAGGTGTCCAATCACACGCAGTGTTTGAATTATATAGATAAGATAACTTGTTTGTTTTTCGATGGCCAATATGCAGCTCATGGAACTTAATCCAGAGGAAATCAAATTTGTATGTTTTGGTGTAAGCTTTGAGTATTCCATCTGCACCGTTCACCAAGCCATCTTGTGAATCATAGTTGTAGGAATATATCTCAACTAGCATGTCTAATTTCAGGGCAAGTTGCCAAGGTAAAGTGGTTGTATGTTGATGACATGGTACATTGTCATGGTTGTCTTCTTCGAGGTCAATTGAAATGATGATGATATCATCACCATAAATGAGTGATAACATGTACCTGTTATGCATTGAAAACATCCCTATTCATGTAGAACATGTAGGGGAAGGTTGGGTTTGTTGTTTTAGGTCACATGCACCTTGAATTGATATATGTTAAATCATCATATGTTTGTATTGTTCAATAGTCGTCTGACTTTGTAGTATTTGTTATTTTCAATAAAGAAAGGATGTTTTGTTACATAAAAGCCAAGATTGATACATTTTTCAATGGTGGTTGCTCGAGGACAAGGCAAATCTGCTTGCAAGTCATAGGACTCACAGAGAGTTCTAGTTGTTTTATGATTTGTCAATGTCTCATCAACATTGTCAGGGTTTTCTAGTTCATGACCTACACTTTCTAAATCACCCCATGTTGGATTAACATTGAATGTAAATCTAGATTCATTGGTCTGTATTGTAGTCTCATAAGAAATATATGCAGCTTCCCATGTAGGGAAGTTATGTTTTAATGTGTTTTCATTTTGATCAAATGGAACGTACAACAGTATTTTTTCTCTACAATAGTTTTCATAGTCAATGTGTTTGTTGTATTTGACAAAGCGTATTACATTTGGTTTTTTTCTTTTTGATATGGGTGTACCATTTTTTTTGTAATGTGATAAAAACTCTACTAAGAAGATATGCTTAATAGGAGATGAATGATGCAGGTAATAATCAATAATAGAGAGACATTTCATGTCCTCTGAATTAGCAGGATCTTGTTGTAGCAAAGACGGTGGTTTAAGAAAAAATGTGTGTTTTTCAAGTGGAGATGTGTTTATGAAGATGCATTTTTTGAACTACAGTTTAGAGGCGGGGAAAGTGCAATGTCGACTGCTTGTTGAGAAGACATTTTTTGAAGATTAAGTAAGGTATTTCCAAGTGTACGTATTTTTTGCATAGCATCAATATGACTTTTTTCATGTTCTTTGAGTATTCTTATTAATGCACTTGTCATATATTTGTCAACCTTTGTCATGTACAAAGTACAATATGATGCCACAACATATCCATTGACGACATACTGTGCATCTGTATTTGTATTCCACATAACTGGCATGTCCTTAGAGAAACTGTTGTTCCAAATATGTTAAATTTTTTGTTTAAGAAGAATTGTTGGTTGTTTAAGTGTAGATTGTATGGCTTGGATGTACTCATCTTCTATTAGATTTATCTCTGCCAAGAATTATTCGAAGCTCATTAAGTCATCAAAGTCTCATTGTTCTATAAATGCAAACAAAGATTTGGATTTCTCAATGAGAATATTTTCCTCTAAACTAATTATCTTTATGATTGTTGTTGTTATCATTGGCAACACAGGGAAGTTTTATTTGCAATGTGAATTTTATCGTTTTTTACAGCTTCTTGTATGATAATGTCTATGAACTTTGGCAAGTTCTGGATCCAAATGATCTGTGTTGCATATTATGTATTTGTCCAGAAACTCCTCGATCTGTGAGTTGTTTTCATTTCCATAGAGAGGTGAACCCTCTATCCATAACAATGCATGGTCATGCTCACTCCCCCTATTCTGGAATTCAGTCACAAAATAGTAGTCTGATATTTTTCTGAAGAATGTTTCATCATGACATATCAATTGCCTCATAGAATTTATTCTATGTCTATAGTAACGAGTACATGTCACTGGGTCTTTTCTTATGAGGTAGTCAATGCCATCATTTTCCAATGTATCAGTTTGTTTTTTTCTTTTCATGTTCCTATACAATGTAGACATAGTAGCCACCAATAGATCCCAGTGATTCTATGCACTTGTAAATGTGATGAAAAAAGTTGGGTGTCCCAATTGTCGGATCATTGCAAAAATAGTTTTATTTTTTTGTTGCAAGTAGTCAAGAGAGATGTGATTGTTTTTTAAATAATTCTTTTAATGATTTCATGACAATGTGCACACGCACTTTACCTATCTAGTATGCATTCTTGTATTGCAAAAATATTTTGAGAGATACAACAATTGTCATTGTATCACTAATGAATTGTGGCAAGGCTTTTTGCACAACATCTAGTTGGACATGCACATTAATAATTGATCCTATTAAGCCCATTTGGGGTCATTTATAGCCCTAGGGTCTGATCTGTGTAAATGAAATTCACAGAGACACAAGTCTCTCTTCAAGTTCTGTAAGTGTAATTACATCTGGTAGTGGTGTGTTACATCTTATTTGGTCAGGCATTGCAAAGTGTGGAAGTTTACCATTTTCAAGTGATCGTTTGCATGGAAGACAAATATTGCCACTGGAAAATGTTCTATCATTTAGTGTCAATCTGAGGTATTATTTTTTCTATTCAGGGGTGAAAGACTTAGTGTTTTTTGTGAAATTCAATTGCTCACAAATCACACATGCAATGGAAGGAATGTCTTTAATTTGTTTCATATAGATCTGTTTTGCATCTCTCTTCCCTAGAGAAGCATGCATACTAAGTGTTTGTTGGTTTTCATTGCTAGCAGTGCCTGGTGTTGGCTCTAGGCCACGATATGTGATTATTTCCTCTCAATCAGTATCATGACCATTGTGGGATATGTAGTTGCACCTATTTCTGTCACGTATTTGTTTTTTCAACATGTGGTAGGTTAACTTATGGTTTCCACTAGAAACTAGTTTCACTTGTTCACAAGCCATGTTGAAGGTGGAATTGACATTTTTTATGAGCATTGTCTCCTCACCATATCGATGGTGCAAATGGTGTTTTTCTTTGTCATTGTAAATGTGATGTTTGTGTTCAACAGAAAGTGAGAAAATGTGATTGTGTTGTGCACGAACAATTTTTTTTAGGTTGTGATATGTGATTTTTTGTTTCTTGGTTGAGCTCCCTTTCACATCATGATGACCATTTGTACAACCCACAGTTCTAGAAGGAAGTGTACCAATGTATTTTTTTCTCTCATGTATGATCTTTTTCAAGTTGTAATAAGTTAGTCTACATTTTTTGTTTAAGCTTTGTATGACCTGATGACAATTGGGATGGTTTTCATTATGATTAGATATCATGTGACGCTTACGCAAATTTGATGTGGTTTGGGTGGTATGGACAATGGATCTTGAACTGGAATTATTTCTTATCAAAGGTTGATAATGGATGTGTGGCATATTTGTTTTCAACGATATGATGCCAATTGTTCGATCATAGTTTGAATCAATACACTAGGAATGGACGGTACCATCTAATAGGGTTGAACAGACCTGGATATTTACTCTGAATATGATAGATATCCATTGTAAATATAATGTGCTACCCTCTACATTTCCTTTCTCATATGGAATTTCCATGTTCACAAGGTATTGTTGCCAACTTCCAATTATCGACATACTTTCTAGGAGATATAGTAAAAGGTGTTAATGCAAGCACCTAAACGCCTCTTGACTGGCTCATATAATTTCATTGCAAAAGGATTGCACAGTGTAAAGGCGCAGTTAGTGCACATAAAATTTGGTTTCTATTGAATAGAAAATTGCATTGAACAAACTATCTCCACAACCAGATGCAATAGTTGTTGCTATGTGCAATCCATGGGAGTGTATATGATGTATAATTCGTTTCCAATGTGATTGAAGGTCTTTGAAGATGAGGGAAAAGTAAATATCAGGTCCTCCAAAATTGCATATGGATAATTTTATATAGAGTAGTGGTTCATAATGACCACTCGCATGACTGGCATCATGGAACAAGATGCAATATGGATCCCTAGATGCAGTTCTGTTGAATAGTATATTTTTTTTTCTTGTTAATGACCAAATTCCAATTGATATATCAATCCACTTGGACATCCACTATATACAAAATGTATCTCCCTAAAGTCCCCTCTCATTTGCAGGCAGAGTTGCAGATGCAGACAACTGCATCTTTGAAAAATACGTGCTGACATCATGTGTTCCATGCAATTGGCAAAAAAAATCAGATGTCAATTCATATTGATATCACCATAACACCTCATCACCGCCATTTTTTTAAAAGGCCAATAAATGATCTATCAATCCATTGCACAACTTGGTCGAGGAATAACAGAAATGCAATAGAACTTGAAATGCATTGAAGACGGAATCTCCCACGGTATACGAGAATGCATCTAATCTAAAAACGCATTGTTATGTAACACATGGTCAATGTTGTCATGTACAATGGATTTTGTATCTATTTCATAGCACTCAACATCTATTACTTGCTTCATCTTTTAAGTTGTGATTTTCAAGATGTTTCTTAGCTATATCTAGATAATATGCAAATAGGGAAAAAAAATGAAAACTATAAGTTTGGAACTGCATACCAATTCCGCTATGTATCCTTCAACCTTCTTCATGTCATATTCAATGCCCTATGGTTTCTATAGAATATGGAAAAAAAAACAAGTTATAGTGAGAATTGAACCATATAGAAGAGATAATGCAAATCAAATAACACTATAAATTTGCTTAGCACAAAGACTGAGTATTGAAGACATATCAATTTTTAACTTATTCTAGGTGCACATATTACAAGCGTTTTGGTAACCATTGTATATATATTTACAATTCTATTCACCATTTATTTTCATCCCCATTGTTCACAAATCAACACCAAATAGATCTGAAATGACTTGTTGATGTCTTCCACTGAGAAAACCCATATAGATGGTATGTCAGATAAACAAAAGTGGAATAACTAGGCATTACAGACTTGTACCACGGGAACAGAACTAACACACAACACAACTTCTCAAGGTTTAAATTATATTAGAACATGAAGAAGATATTCTAAGATGTTTCAATTATCTTTCAACATGAAGAAGATATTCTAAAACTAGGTACTGGGAAATTTAGTTTGATACAGAGCAGTGATCTGCCCATTTAGAATACAAAGAATCATTTCCATATCATTTTTGAACTTGTTCTAGGTGTGCATCTTATAAGCGTTTCGGTAGACATTGTATATTGCTTCATAGTCTTATCCACCATTTATTTCCATCTCTACTCTTCACAAAGAAACACTAAACAAATATGAAACTACTTGTTGATGTCTTCCACTCAGAAAACCCATATAGATGTTATGTCGGATAAAAAAAAGCAGAAGAACTAGGCATTATAGACTTTTACCACAAGAACGAAACCAACACACAACACAACTTATTAAGGTTTCAATTATCCTGCAAGACAAAGAAGATATTCTAAGATGTTTAAATTATCTTACAACATGAAGAAGATATTCTAAAACTGGGTATTGGGAAAATCAGTCTGATACAGATCAATGAACTGCCCATTCAGATTATAAAGAATCATTTCCACAAGACAAGGTTCCAATCTGAAAATGGTGATGGAAGATGCATCGCAATACCCAAAGTCAAACATAAAATCAACAACTATATGTGGTTTTTGACCCATAGAATAAAAGCATGCCATGTCATAACCTACAAAGAAGGGATGGCAAGGTCCACACACATTCTTTCTCCATAATGAAAACTCTGAATTCGTTTTGCAAACCCCTTTGCATTTTCATTTTCCAAGGATCTATGATATGATTTCCAGGACATGAAAGTGGGCATATGTGATTGGAAGGGAACAACTTGCAAAAAATGCACGAAATGTATGGTTTTCAGGAGCATAAACATGAGGAGAGCATCCCATTTCCTTTTTTATATGTCACTATGGCTGCGACAGAGGTGGGTTTTGTGTCCAACATTGACATTCAAAGGCGAACAAACACAATACAAAGAATTGCAAACAATACACAATTCATGAAAACACAATACAGAGAATTGCAAACAATGTTCACACCATGCATTGGATCAATTTTCCTTTGTTATATTCATAAGTGAAAATGGTTACAACTGTAAATGAACAAAAAAAACCACTGAAATATCTTTCTAACTTCTATTCCAGCCAACTACCGACTAGCCTCATTCGGGCGTACAAAACCTCTATTTATCACAGAGGACTCTTAGGGTTTTTCCTGGCTACTTGTCTACTCTATAACTTAACTTAATGACTATCTAGACCAATCACATTCCAGAGTCGTAGTGGAGTCTCCCATTTCACTTGTAATCGTCCAAGCATGCCTCCAAATTTTCTCGGCCTAATTTCAAGCATGCCCCAAAGATTAATTTTGGCGCTGAGTTAAGAAGGACTTCAAAATATCTGTTTTGACTACCAACATTGAACTCTCGTACAGATTCCTTGATGTTGATAAGTCTTGCCCCACACGATTGCCAATGATGCTCCTACATCATAAAATAATTATGTAACATACCATAAGAGGCATATAATAGTCCGCTGGAAAATCTTGAAATATTGACGCATATAATAACACGACATTGATTTCACTCTTGGAATTTGAGTTCGTTACGTTAAACCCCGAACCTCCATCAGGAACTGGACTGTGTTGAAAGTTTTAACCCAAAGAAAATGTGGATTCATCATTAGCAATGACATCACGATGATGCCTCGCATATCTGGTCGAGTATGGAAATGTCATTTCCGTTCCTTCTTTCAATCCACCGTTATTATTTTTTCAAAAGTGATCTTCTTGGGGAGGTCCATCTTGATACTCCGCTTTTACTATCGTACTCAAACATATGGGGAGTGATTTTGATTTCCCACGACATTGAGTTCCGAAAAGGAACGATGAATCTAAAAATTAGACGTTATTTTTCATGTCCGTCATTTTATGTTTTACACATTATGAGTGTCAAACTTTACTTCCATGTCAAGCCAATTAAAAAGGAGTATCATCGGCCATATTAAAGGTATAGTTTCAAAATGGAGGAAAAACACATTATTTTTCATGCTCGCCATTTTATGTTTTATACATTATGAGTGTCAAATTTTACTTCTACACCAAACCGATTAAAAAAAGAATATAGAATATCACCGGTCTACTTAAAGGTATAGTTTCAAAATGAAGGAAAAACATTTTTATGTGTTAAAAAAGAACAAACCAATACTTTTTTCCATAGAAAACTTACTTACGATGGTCTTTTGTATTAGAATGCTTAGAAGACTAATATTTTCATCAATCTTTTTATGTTTGATCATAGATAAATTAAATTATTATTACATCCCATATACGTAATTATGAGAAAGCATATTTCATAATTTTTTATTTGATAATTCAAAAAAAATATTTATATACTAAGTGATTCAAAATTTGAAATATTTATTTATTTTTTTCTAAAAATTTATGTAAGTAATCATATATATTTTTATTATCAGAAAGCAGAAAGCAGCATATTTGATGCAGTTTTTTATTTGATAATTCAAAAAAAAAAATTATATACTAACTCTTTCAAACTTTGAAATACCTTTATTTTTTTTTTAAATATGTTTTTAAAGTTTTTTTGGTAAAATTATATTTTTTTTAAATTAATTATATACTAACTGTTTCAAACTTTGAAATATTTTTATTTTTTTTATTTTTTTTAAAATAAAATCATGTGTTTGATGACATATGAATTTGTTTTTGAAAAAATAAATGCAAATAATCATAAGTTCAAATATTCCATAATGAGGATAGCTAAATCCATAAAATATTAGATATATAAAAAGGAAAAACTTACTTGCAAAAACGAAAGGAGTATGCCTCTCCTAATTATTAAATCATATACTTTTTATTACTTTTAAAGTTTCTTAAATTTTAAATTTCAAGTTATCATAAATATTTTTCTTCATCTTAGTAACCTTAGAAATTAAATTATATATCTTTTATTACTTTTAAAGTTTTTTAAATTTCAAGTAATCATAAATACTTTTCTTCATCTTCATAAGTTTAGGAAGAAATTGTTTGAGAAAATGTATTCATATAATTTATCCATAAATTCAAATACATAAAT
>SNQJ01S0003673.1:49271-62128 GCA_010110895.2 Picea sitchensis | reverse complement strand
GGCCTACATGTACTTCCTTCTTAAATTCACTTTGTCATCTTCAAAAATTCATTTCTCCTCAACCATGAGGATCCACGTGACATGCCCCATACCACCGGAAACAACATGATGTATACTATCCATTCATGGGTGTTGTATATGCATGTGCATTTTCCTTCATGTCCAAATACGTTTATCAATCTTGCGGTCAAAAACCCATGACTAGGGTTGACATCAATGACAAAAACCAATCTTCCAACAAGACTCGCATCCAAAATACTCTTTTTTGCAGATTGATGAATAAGTCATGAATAATGAGTTTATTTTGTAGCTTAGAATCGTGGATTTTTCTGCCCACAACTTAAGTAGATGATGTTGTGGCTTTTAGGAGAATTTATTTTGTAGCTTACAATTGTGACTTTTTGTTTTTTAGGAAAGACCGCATCAACAACTAATGGTTGATTTTGCACTATATATCAATGTTATTGATATTGTATCTTGTAGGGTGGATGAATAAGAAAAGTAACTTTAATATTTTTGCATGTCTCTTCTTCCTCTTGCATTTTTCTTTGGAAAAGTTGATTACATATTTGTGATTATTAGAGGTGGGCATGCAGGGCGATTTAGTTTTTGATTTACAGAATTGTTGAAAATATTTTGCTAGATGTGGAATGAATATGGACCTTGTGAAGTATTCATTTTCCATCAACGACAAAATTATATGGTATTTAAACAACGTCACCACCCCAATTCACTTCGTTCTTTCCTTTCCCCTGCTTCAGGGGTATGCTAGTTAATTGAGACGAGCTTAAGCAATTGCAAACTCGTATGTTTTTAATGAAGTGTTTATATTTTTCAGTCATGTTAGTTATTTCGTGTTATATATTTAGTACATTTTCTCAATCGAGCACATAAAATAAATCGAGGATTCTATACACACTATGACCTTAACAATACACTCCATCACCAACTATTCTATAGACACAGAAGACTTACTTTTTCCTAATTATTTTTCCCAATATTTTCTTCTATCTTGTTGTTGATGGCGGCAAACAGTAAAGTGATGCAGACCCCCCTTCTCTCCTAAGGGTTGCGCGACCACCCAGTTTAGGATCAATCAAGATATTGAGTCTGATTGACTCTCCGGGTCTCTTCTAGACCCCGACCCACTTACACATGTCCTTTCTCCAAATTTGCAGCTCGTCTAAGACCCGCGGCTTCTCTCCCAAGCGTTGTTCGAACCTCAATGCCAAACAGGCACTAGCTCCTCTCTACTAATCCCTTTCTCCCTTGTGACCACTAGCGGTGACCATGCACTTGAGTGAAAGGTGCATCGCGATTTCGCCTTTCGCGACCCTGGGAGCACTGCTACCTCCATTCACCTGATAGTTGATATCATGATGTCCCTTGATCTACGTTTTGGATCTTCCCTTGATCAACGACTGCGATCAAATCGACGTTTCACGTTTCGCGACCTTGGAGTCTCCTTGCCTTCGTTCTCCTGATAGCCTAAATCACAATGACTCGAGATCTACGTTCCAAATCTTCCCTCAGTCTGACGAGCGAGATGATTTCAGGACTTCATGTCTCACAAAGTCGAAAGAATTGTCACCTTCGATACTCTGATCCCCGAAATGTCGATATTTCACCCTGGATGATCAACGATCTAGATATCTCCTGGATCCAACGACTCAGATCAAGTTGCAGATTTGGGCTTCGTGAATTCTTAGCGTTCTGCCCTTTGACTCCTCCAAAGCGCGAGTCAGTGAAACATTGGTCACTCACCATGTGTCCCTCCCGATGGACGGTTTCATTTTTCTAGCGTTCAGATTGAACGGCTAAGATCTTTTCCCCCTTGCGCTTACGCTATCTTCAGAGTTAGAAGATCTTCTGGGTGTTCAAAAGTCTCAAAACTTTGCTCCTTCGGCGAGTCCAATTTTTGGAACTCTTTAACACTTATGAAAAGTGTTACCCCTCCTGAGCTTGGTCTCATGAAGAATTTGATTTCCCGCACACTCCTTGCATTTCGAAGATTTTGATAACTCAGATACTCAGGATTTCTCGAAGAGAAACTCCTCTCACCCACCTAGCGTTCCCTTTTTCTGTTCTTCAACTTCTATAAAGTCCCTTCGACACTTAATCAAATCTCAGATCTGTGCACTCCTTTCACCAGATCCTACGTAAGGTTTTGGGTTCTTGCGGATGACCGTGCACTCCTTGCACCAATCTCTTTACACTTCTTGCAAAGGGAAAGTTTCTTGTTATCTCTTCTAAGCTTCGGAATCAAAATAGATCTTGTTAATGCACTCCTTGCATTTTGTGTACACACTTGCACTACTTTGACAGAAGAGAAACAATTGAAACTTATCCCAACATTCACAGTTCCATCTACTCAAAATGAGATGCATTCATGAAAACACAATATAGAGAATTGCAAACAATGTTCACACCATGCATTGGATCAATTTTCCTATGTTATATTCATAAGTGAAAATGGTTACAACTGTAAATGAATAACAAAAACTACTGAAATATATTCCTAACTTCTATTCTATCCAAATACCAACTAGCCTCATTCGGGCATACAAAGCCTCCATTTATCATAGAGGGATCTTAGGGTTTTTCCTGGCTACTTGTCTACTCTATAACTTAACCTAACGACTATCTAGACCACTCGCATTCCAAATCCATAGTGGAGTCTCCCATTTCGCTCGTAATCATCCAAGCATGCCTCCAAATTTTCTCGGCCTGATTTCAAGCGTGCCCCAAAGATTAATTCTGACGTTGAGTTAAGGCGGACTTCAAAAAATTTGATGTGAATGCCAGCGTTGATCTCCTGTACAAATTCCTTGACATTGATAAGTCTTGCTCCACGCAATTTCCAACGATGCTCCTGCATCATAGGCCCCTTGACAAAAATTCATGGACTCCTATCCATGAGCTCCTACACTGACTTTCCATGCTTCTGGATATCAAATTCATTTTCCCAACTGGCATCTTCCATTGGGTGTCCCTTCCACTTGACCAAATACTAAAAATAGGTCTTCCTTCTAGTCTTTTTGCCAATCCTTTGATCAACAATCTTCTCCATATGTTCTTTTTCTGTTACAGGCATTTGTTTCTCCCACTGAATCTTCTCTTGATATTCTAACCCCTCGTTGTCATATTTCCTGTAAGGATATAGGTCTGCAACATTGAATATGGGTGATATGTTCACATCATATAGGCATTTGCATCAAACTTCCTCAAGATCTTACATGGTCCTATCTTCTTAATATTTAACTTGGTATATGTCCCCCTAGGGAACCTTTCTTTCCTGAGATGTGCCACAACCTGATCTCCTACTTCAAATTGAAGTTCTATGTGATGTTGATCAGCTCTGCGTTTGTATTCCTGGTTAGAAATCTGCAATTGTCCTCTGATCTGGCTATGGAGCTTCTGCATTTCTGTAGAAAAATCTTCTGCTCCAGCAGTCCTGATCTCACTCTGTTCCAATTCTCTCAACTCAGATACTCCCCTGGGTTGCATTCCATATAATATTTGGAATGGGATTTCTATATTGCTCCTGTTTGGTGAGACATTGTATGCAAATTCTGCTTGTGGCAGAATCTGATCCCACTGATTATGATGTTCAGTAACCAAACTCGTCAATAAGTTTCCCAAACTTCGTTCACCACCTCAGTCTATCCATATGTTTGAGGATGATAAGATGAGCTGAAGGAAAAATCTATCCCCAACTTCTTCCACAGTGTTCTCCAAAAGTGACCAACAAATTTGGTGTCTTTGTCCGAGACAATGCTTCTGGGTAGGCCGTGAAGTCTCACAACTTCCTTGAAAAATAGATTTGCAACATGCGTTGCATCACTGATATTCTGGCATGGGATAAAATGTGTCATGTTTGAAAATCTATCCACCACCAAAAATATGGAATCAAATCCTCTTTGCGTTCTTGGTATTCCTAACACAAAATCCATGCTTATTGCATCCCAAGGCCTCTTTGGTATTGGAAATGGTTGATACAATCCAGTGTTTTGTCTCTTCCCTTTTGCATGTTGGAAGATTCTACATATGTTCACAAACTTTATCACTTTCGTTCTCATACTTGGCCAATAGTATGAACTTCTCAATTGTGCAAATGTTTTATCATGGCCGAAATGTCCATCCAATCCTCCACTATGCTTTTCTTTCAAAAGGTTATCCCTCATTGAGAATTTTGGTATGCACAATTGATTTCCTTTGAACATCAATCCCTCTTGAATCATGTGCTCTATCCACTTGCTTCTGTCTCTCAACACAAGGTTCACACATGCTTCATATGCTTCCTTGAAATCTGTATCATCACAATACATGTCAGTAAGGTGTTCAAACCCCAAGGTCTTCACCTGAAATTCCTGCAGAATCAAACATCTCCTTCTTAATGCATGAACAACCTTGTTAGCATTCACAGCGATATGTTTTATGACAAAAGTAAAATTCCTCATAAACTCAACCCATTTTGCATGCCTTTGATTCAATTTTTCCTTCTTGGTTATGAATTGTAAAGCCTGATTATCGCTATACAAGACAAATTCTTGTGGGACAAGATAATGTCTCCATTTTTTCAAGGGTTGAATTATGGAATAAAACTCCTTGTCGTATGTGGAGTACTTTCTCTTGGTCTCATTCATATTCTTACTGAAATAGGTGATAGGTCTATTATCCTGACTCAAAACAGCTCCTATTGCAACTCCACTTGCATCACATCTCACCTGAAATGTCTTCTCAAAATTCGATAAGACAAGAATTGGTCATTCTGTTACTTTCTCCTTCAGTATATTGAAGTTGCGTTTGGCCTCCTCTATCCATTTAAAAGACTTGTGCTTCTTATTTAGTGTATCCATCATTGGCGCACAAATTCCACTGACGTCTCTGATAAACTTCCTATAGAAGCTCGCTAATCCATGGAAGCTCCTTACCTCAAACATGCTCCTTGGTGACGACCATTCTTTGATTTCTTTCACCTTTTCTGGATCCATCTTCAGTTCATTTGAAGAGATCACAAAACCCAAGTAAATGAGTTATGTCTTCATAAAAGAGGACTTCTTCAAATTCATCAACATCTTCTCCTGCTGTAGTCTCCTCATCACTAATTTTAGGTGCCTCAAATGCTCCTCTTTAGTCCTGCTAAAGATCAGTATATCATCCATATATACAACCATAAACTTGCCAATGAAATCTTTCAGTATTTCATTTATCAACCTCATAAAAGTACTTGAGGCATTTGTTAAGCCAAATGGCATAACAAGCCAGTCACACAAACCTTCATTTGTCTTAAAGGATGTCTTCCACTCATCACCTTCTCTCATTCTGATCTGGTGATATCCACTTTTCAAATCTATTTTAGAAAAGAAATTTGCTCCACTTAAACAGTCCATTAAATCATCCATTCTTGGTAAAGGAAATCTATACCTGATGGTGATCTTGTTAATGACTCTTGTGTCTGTACACATTCTCCATCCTCCATCCTTATTTGGACTCAACACAGTTGGTACTGCACAGGGACTCAAGCTCTCTTTGACCAAACCCTTGTCTAACAATTCCTGGACTTGGTTCTTCACTTCCTCGTTCTCTCAACATGTCAATATGTATGCTTCTTTGTTTGGCAGACTTTCTCCTAATATCAAGTCAATATGGTGACTGATACTTCTGATGGGTGGTAATGAGTTAGGCATCTCATCCACCACTATGTCAACAAAATTATCCAACAATTCCTGAATTTCTTCAGGCAAATCCTCCATCAAAGTACTTGTAAGGATAAATCTGGGTTTCCTCACCATAGAAAACTACATCTCTTGTTCTTCCTTGACTTATTTCAGGAGTTCCTTCCCACTCATGAGAAGTATGCTTGTGTTGGCCTCCTCTTTCACTCTCTTCTCCTCTATTGGCAACAACATGTTTGTCCTACCATTCTTCTCTAACATGTATGTATTTTTCCTCCCATCGTCAATGACATTCTTGTCAAACTACCATGGTGTTCCCAACATAATATGACATACATCCATGGGAATTACATCACACAAATTTCATCTCTATATCCTCCTATCTTAAATTCAACCAAGAATTGTTTAGTAACCATTACCTGGTGTCCTTTATGCAACCATGAGACTTTGTATGGCTTTCAATGTGTGGTTGTGTCCAGCTCCAATTTCTCCACCATCTCTGTGGTTACTAGGTTATCAACGCTCCCACTGTCAATTATCACCTTGCATACTTTGTCTTTATCCTTGAAAGTTGTTTTGAAGAGATTGTTCCTCTGCACCAGCCTTTCAACTTCTGCCTTTGGTTTTAAGAGAACTTTCCTCAACATCAGGGATCTTCCATCCTCTGCTCCTTATACTTCAACGTATCTTCTTTGTTCTTCTGAAATGTGAGATTCACCTCCTCCTTCTTTCTTTTTCTCGAGACATTCCCAAGACATATGTCGTGTCTTTCCATAGGCATAACATATTATGTCTCCTCCTCCTCTTCTTCCTCTTCCTCTGGAAGAATTTCTTCCACCACCCTGTCTTTCTTGGGAACTTCCTCCTCTTTGTGAGTGACTGTGTGGTTTCTCATTCTCGTCTTTAGGCTTGTGTGCTCTGTCATGGGTAAATCCATTGCTTTTGCTTGGGACCAAGATTTTACCTCTCCTTCGTTGGCTTTGTTTTCTGGCCAACTTTTCCTCTGCTTTCAGTGAAAAATGATAAGCATCCTCCACTGTCGTTACTAACATCATGTTGAGCTCATCCTAGATTTCATATCTCAGGACATTTATATATCTGACAACTTTTTCTTCATCTCTCTCTCTTTGTCCAGTTCTGATGTTCAGCCTATAGAGTTCCTCTGTGTACTCCTTAACTGTCATCCCTTTCTGTCTTAGGTTCTGAATTTTCCTGAACAGATTGATCTGATAATATTTGGGCATGAATTTAGCCTTCAACTTGGCTACCATTCTTTCCCAACTCTTTATCTTCTGCTTGCCTTTGCTTCTTCTCTCAGCCTGCAGTTCATCCCACCATAATGATGCATGTCCTTTTAGTATGGTGACAACATGTCTCACCCTTCTTTCCTCATCGACGTCTTCATAGTCGAAATATATTTCCATGGATCTTATCCAATCCAATAGCTCTTCGACATCTAAATTGCCTTCATACATTGGGAACTCCATTTTGGCTCTGCCTCCCAATATGGGAACTTCTCTCAACAAGCGTTCTTCGAAAACATCCTCCCCTGCACCTTCCTCAAAAACATTCTCACCCACTTCTTATTCGCTCTCTGCATCGCTAACGTCTCCAGCATCAGGTGTGCATCTCTGCACTGCCTCCATCACCTCTAATCTTGCACGAAGTTCTCGCATCTCCCTTTCTACAACTTGATTCACCAAAGGTGGTTCCACTCGTCTCCTTGGTGGCATTGTGTTGATTGTATGTCACACAAACATAATACAACTTCGATTCATTTTATCTCCTCTCCTTTACCTGATGTTTGCAAGCAAAAACTCTTCTCTGATACCACTTGATGTAGACCCCCTTCAATCCTAAGGGTTGCGGGACCTCCCAGTCTAGGATCGATCAAGATACTAAGTTTGATTAACTCTCCGGGTCTCTGCTAAACCCCAAACCCACTTACACAGGTCCTTTATCCAAATGCGTAGGTCATTTGAGACCCGCGGCTTCTCTCCCAAGCATTGTTCGAACCTCAACGACAAACGTGTGCTAGCTCCTCTCTGCTAAGCCCTTTCTCCCTTATGACCACTGGCGGTGACCATGCGCTCGAGTGAAAGGCGCGTCGCAATTTTGCGTTTCGCGACCCTAGGAGAACTTCTACCTTCATTCACCCGATATCTAAAATCGTGATGACCCTTGATCTACAGTCCGGATCTTCCCTTGATCAACGGCTACAATCAAATCGGCGTTTCGCGTTTCGTGACCTTGGAGTCTCCTTGCCTCCATTCTCCTGATAGCCGAAATCGAAATGAACTGAGATCTACGGTCCATATCTTCCCTCGGTCTGATGATCACGATGATTTCTGGACTTCGCGTTTCGCAAAGTCGAAAGACTTATCACCTCCAATCCCCGAAATGTCGATATTTCACCCAAGACGATCAACGGTCCAGATCTCTCCTGGATCCAACGACTTATATCAAGTCACGGATTCAGGCTTCGTGAATTATTAGCATTCTTCCCTTTAACTCCTCCAAATCACAAATCAACGAAATGTTGGTCGTTCACCATGCATCCCTCCCGATGGACTGTTTCGATTCTCTAGCGTTCAGATCGAACGACTGAGATCTTTTCCCCCTTGCGCTTACGCTATCTTCAGAGTTAGAAGATCTTCTTGGTGTTCAAAAGTCTCTAACCTTTGCTCCTTCGACAAGTCTGATTCTTGGATCCCTTTAACACTTATGAAAAGTGTTACCCCTCTTGAGCTTGGTCTCGTGAAGACTTCGATTTCCTGTGCACTCCTTGTGTTTCATGGATTTCAATAACTCAGATCCTCGGGATTTCTCGAAGAAAAACTCCTCTCTCCCCCCTAGCATTCCCGTTTTCTATTCTTCGACTTCCATAAATTCCCCTTGACACTTAATCGAATCTCGGATATGTGCACTCCTTGCACCAGATCTTACGCAAGGTTTTGGGTTCTTGCGGATGAGCTTGCACTCCTTGCACTAGTTTCCTTGCACTCCTTGCAAAGGGAAATTTTCATGTTATCTCTTATGAGCTTCGGAATCGAAACGAATCCTATTAATGCACTCCTTGCGTTCTGTGTGCACACTTGCACTACTTTGATAGAAGAGAAACAATTGAAACTTATCCTAACATTCACAGTTCCATCTACTTAAAATGAGATTCATTCATTCATTCATGAAAACACAATATAGAGAATTGCAAACAATGTTCACACCATGCATTGGATCAATTTTCCTCTGTTATATTCATAAGTGAAAATGGTTACAACTGTAAACGAACAACAAAAACTACTGAAATCTCTTCCTAACTTCTATTCCAGCCAACTACCGACTAGCCTCGTTCGGGCGTACAAAACATCTATTTATCATAGAGGGCTCTTAGGGTTTTTCCTGGCTACTTGTCTACTCTATAACTTAACCTAATGACTATATAGACCAGTTGCATTCAAGAGTCGTAGTGGAGTCTCCCATTTCGCTCGTAATCGTCCAAGCATGCCTCCAAATTTTCCCAGCCTAATTTCAAGCGTGCCACAAAGATTAATTCTGACACTGAGTTAAGGCAGACTTCAAAATATTTGTTTTCACTGCTAGCGTTGAGCTCCCGTACAGATTCCTTGACGTTGATAAGTCTTGCTCCACATGATTTCCAACGATGCTCCTGCATCATAAACTAATTATGTAACATACCATAAGAGGCATATAATAGTCCGCCGAAATATCTTGAAATATTGACGCATATAATAACATGACATTGATTTCACTCTTGGAATTTGAGTTCATTACATTAAACCCCGAACCTCCGTCGGGAATAGGAGTGTGTCGAAAGTTTGAACCCAAACAAAACGCGGATTCATCATTAGCAATGACATCGTGATGATGCCTCACATATCCAGTCTGGTATTGGAAATGTCGTTTTTGTTCCTTCTTTTAATCCACCATTATTATTTTTTCAAAAGTGATCTTCTTGGGGAGGCCCATCTTGATATTCCTCTTTTACTATCATTATCAAATATATGGGGAGCGATTTTGATTTCCCATGACGTTGAGTTCCAAAAAGGAACGATGAATACAAAAATTAGACGTTATTTTTCATGCCCATCATTTTATGTTTTATACATTATAAGTGTAAAATTTTACTTCCATGTCAAGCAGATTAAAAAAGAGTATCACCGGCCAGCTTAAAGGCATAGTTTCAAAATGGAGGAAAAACACGTTATTTTTCATGCCCTCCATTTTATGTTTTATACATTATGAGTATCAAATTTTACTTCCATGCCAAATCGATTAAAAAAAAAATATCACCGGTCTGCTTAAAGGTATAGTTTCAAAATGGAGGAAAAACATTTTTATGTGTTAAAAAAGAACAAACAAATACTTTTTTCCATAGAAAACTTAAGGTGATATTTTGTATTAGAATGCTTAGAAGACTAATATTTTCATCAATCTTTTTATGTTTGATCATAGATAAATTGAATTATTGTTACATCCCATATACATAATTATGAGAAAGTAAAAAGCATATTTCATAATTTTTTATTTGATAATTCAAAAGAAATATTTATATACTAAGTGCTTCAAAATTTGAAATACCTTTTTTTTTCTAAAAATTTATGTAAGTAATCATATATATTTTTATTCCCCGGATGGGGTGCCACGTTGCAAAGTCGAGACACGCGCGCAAATGTCGGGCTGCGCCATTAATATAACCCACCAACGACCATCCCTTCAACATTAAAATGGGAACGAGCCCGTGCAGGTTTAACCAGGGGACGAGGCCCTTCGCACAAGTGAACAAGATGGTGCACAAGCGCACTAGGAATCTATCCTTAATGGCCAAGGTAGTCACCGTCATTCTCTTCCTTATCAACTGCCTCGAAATCAATGAGAGGTATTCGAATTTCACAGAGCCGAACGCAGATCCACCAGAGTTCTGGAGCAGGGTTATCCATCCGCTGGGAACTTTGGACATCTCCAGGTTCCTCAACATGCCCAGGGCATGAGGAAATCCTCACAGGGGCGTAGCTTGGTACTCATTCGAATCACGCAGGCAAAGGCAAAAGAAGTTTGAGAAGGTGTTGGCCTTGGCGTCCTCGCAGAGAAACAGGAAGTCCGGGAGACCTCGAACGCCTCCCATGGCGTACATGGAAGAGATTACCCTGGACGAGGCCATGCAAAGTTATCCTGAGCACCCTCTTTTCACAGTCCCAGACAATTGGAATCCTCACACCGATTTTGGTAATGAAGACAAGATTTCGGCTCTAGGAATACTGCGTGGTCACAAAGCAACTCACCCAGCAGAGGAATTCACCACCTGCTATGTTGAGGAAGAGGTATTGTGTTGTGCAAATGCAAAGACCGACCCAGCCAGTGGTGCACCTCCAGAGGAAGTGACTCAGTCGAACAAGCAACATGCACATCAATTCAGTGAAGCAAATGAAGGCGAAGGAGAAAACCATGCACAGGGGCCATTTCCCTTGGCCTCTGTTGAAGGAAATTGGAAGGACCAACCTCCTTTCACCAACCCGGGGTACCTAGCACTAATCTTTGAAATGCAGAGCATGATGGATGATCAGATCTTTCAAACCGTTCAAATCAACCAATGACTCGATATGTTGTACGATGCACACTCCAGGACTCTCCCGAGAAGGCAGTGCCCTACGTGCGCGCAATCTTATGCAATTCCTACAGGATGGTGAAAGCACGAGGAAGAGGACGAGCCGACTGGTTAAAAGGTCTTGTGATGTCCATAGTTAGCAATCTCTTTTTGTTTTAGAGCAAGGCTTTAGCCCAGTTAGATCATAGTAATGTTGTAAGTATGTTGTTAGATTATAGACTGAACCTAATGGCCATGCGTCTCGGTTTCCTTCGGGGAGGACAACACTTTGATAATTTTGTTTGTTTGAACACAATTGGCATAGAATGTCCAGTTGTCTCGATTTCCTGTTCATGCAGGACAACTAGCATTACAGCTAGACTCTGTAACTCTGCAACTCTAATATAAACAGGATCCTCCCCTTTTTTACTTAAAAAAAATAAAAATCATATATATTTTTATTATCAGAAAGTAGAGAGCAACATATTTGATGCAATTTTTTATATTTTATTTGATAACTAAAAATAATAATTATATACTAATTTTTTCAAACTTTAAAATACTTTTTAAAAAAAAGTAAACTCATGTTTTGGATGACTCAATATATAATAACTCTTTCAAACATTAAAATACTATTTTTTTTTTAAGTTTTTTTTTAAATAAAATCATATTTTTGATGACAAGGATTTATTTATTTATTTTTAAATAAATTCAAGTAATCCATAAGTTCAAATATTCCACAATGAGGATAGCTAAATCCATCCCGAATAAAATAATCTAAAATATTAGATATATAGAAAGGAAAAACTTACTTGCAAAAAGGAAAGGAGTATGGCTCTCCTAATTATTAAATCATATACTTTTTATTACTTTTAAAGTTTCTTAAATTTTAAATATCAAGTAATCATAAATACTTCTCTTAGTCTTCATAATTTTAGAAAGAAACTTTTTGAAAAAAATGTATTCATATAAATTATCCATAAATTCAGATACTTAAATATTCTGCTTGCTAATTGTAATAATTAAATAGTTGAATAATTGTAAACATTGATAGAGATTGCTTGACAATTAAGATGAACAATACATCACTTTATATAATCACTAATTCAT
Source organism: Picea sitchensis (assembly GCA_010110895.2). Taxonomy (NCBI): domain Eukaryota; kingdom Viridiplantae; phylum Streptophyta; class Pinopsida; order Pinales; family Pinaceae; genus Picea; species Picea sitchensis. The sequence goes on along the minus strand of SNQJ01S0003673.1, from coordinate 49,738 downwards.
ACTAAGGCACATTACTTTATATAATCACTAAGTCATACTAAGGTTGAGAAATATTTTCACTTAGTAAAATGTTTATATTCCATATCCATCTTAGCTATTTCATGCACAATCATGCTACATATTGTGCAGTTAACTCTATACCTTTTATTTTACGATGTTATACTAAGACTTTGTGGTGTTTATCTATATCTAGTTGGTTGACATGTATTGATTTTTTTTTATTCAAAATAAAATTATAGATAATATACAATAAAATTGGTGTTGTTTAAACCTTTTCATGTTTTTTTTTTAGGAATTTCATGATATAAATTTGAACGATATCTTAATTTTCTATTGTTTAAATTGTATTTTTGAATGTATAAATGAAATTTATCTTACTAAAAAACTCTTAAACTAAATTAACCACTCACTCAAATATACAAATCCAATAATTTTTAATAGAATTTAGACCAAAATTAAACATATAT
>SNQJ01S0003673.1:14243-37210 GCA_010110895.2 Picea sitchensis | reverse complement strand
TCGAATGCCAACCCATTCTTCTAGAAGATTCCCTTCTAGAAACATCGAGAATTCATCTTTTTCCATGCTTTAGGAAGAGTTCAAACCCTGGCTATTCAACACAGTGCGAGAAGTTCGCACCCTGGCTTAAAACAGCCTGCGAGAATGGGTCATTCTCGCACCCAAATATATTAGCAGCCTACGAACCTTCTCCAAAAATGAGTTTTCTGGGAAGAGATGAAAGTAACTTTTCTGAGGAGAAAGTTCTTATGAAGAGCCTGAGTACACCATCATCAATACATCATCATGATGACCAAAATCATGGGTAACAGTCTTTGATACCTAGCTTTGAGCGTAATGTATGAAATATGTTGGTGTACTCAAGCACCATCTAATATTGTTTTTGATGCAGAGTTGTCCGTCTCATGTATTGGTCATCATAGTTTCTAACAGGGTAAAACTCTTCCTTTCGGGCATCTAAAAAGGCTTCCCAAGTGGGTTCTCTCCCAAATCGTGTAGATTCATATGTGGTGTACCTCTCCTAGTAACCTTCTTACCAAGCTTTGACATGGGGAAGGGATTTAAGGAGCGCAAAGGTGATCTTTTCACTGTCGGAAATATTTTGGACAAAGTAATAACCTTCTAGCATATTCAACTATTTTTCTAGAGCATTTGCATCTATCTGTCCTTCAAATAAGGGGATATCAAAATTGACTTGTACCTTGCATGGTGTTGCACTTGTGAAATGGATTCTTGTCAAAGATGCCTCAGATGCTGCCATCGGTAGTCTTCAAAGGATCTAAGCAATGTTTTCCATCAAATCATTCATTTGTTGCACAAGGGCTTCCTCGAGCAACGTATTGAAAGGATCTCCTACTTTGTCATCTCTCTTTTCTTCCACCATGGGAGGTTGCTTGGGATGGCGAGAGGAGTTTTCCTCAAGAGAAACTAGCTCGAGACCCAATTCTCTATACCCTCACCTTATTGGGGACCTGCTCTGAGAAATGATAAGGAGCAACCTTCTCTGATACCACTTATCCATATTATTTTGAGAATGACATGAAGGAAGAAATATAACCAAGATATAACAATGAAATACACAAAAATATAGAAGAGAACACAAAAATACAAGGAAACTCAACATCTATTACTGAATAATATAGAAAAACATTGTAGAACAAAAATTGGAGAAATGGGGTAGCTTGCCTCTGAAAAGAAAGAGATTTTGGCTATGCTTCATTCACAAGAATCTTTACATCAAACTCCATTTCATTCTTAAAGGGAACCCTTCACCTTAATTATATATGAGAGAGTGAGAGGAGAACAATTCCCATGATGTGTGTGGGATAAATTGGACTAAGTTTATAAAATTACATAGACATGTAAAATACTAGGACTTCCTGAGCGGTCACCCATCCTAGTACTACTATAGCCCGAGCACCCTTAACTGCAGAGTTCTAATGAGATCTTATGCATTAATTCTATGTTGTAGGAATGTACATAAGACCATTGCATGATGTTTTTAATTAACAAATGAAGATGACATTACATTACATTCCCCATCAAAAGGGTGAATGTCATGGTTTATCAAAACCACATGCTCAAAATGGTGATTCAGTGGAAAAGGTGGATGGCCACCAAGATCCATCTGGATCAGCAAGTCCATACTTTCCATAGAATGGTTTTTTTATTACAGATGATTCATCCATTATTTTGGTGGTATTGCCAAAATTTAGTCAGATGACCTTCTTTTGTAGTCACTTTCATATTGAGACTATTTCAACTTCTAGATTCTCTGTTATTTTTTTTTTGATCCAGTTGTCTCTTGCGCATTTATTCAATCACTTTGGATTCTTCCAACTAAATCCTTAGATATATGATAGTCTGTTTGGCCTCTTTGGAATTTTTTCTAGGGTTTTGAAATCCTTCCTTCAATTTACTTAACTCTTCTTTGAGAGACTTGTTTTTCTTCCTTTCTATTCATATATCACTTAAGGCACTGATTAATTTTGCCTCCATATTCACTTCTCCTTCTTCTTCATTGTCTCCTTCATTGTTTTCAGTAGTTTCCTCTTGATTCTCTAATACCATGAAGAGTACTCTTCTTGAGTCATTATCACTATTGTCATCTTCATTGGATGATGAACTATCATCTTCTGAATAAAGACTTTTCTTTTTCAAAAATCTTCCTTTATTTCTTTCCTTGTCTCGGTTTTGATATTTCTTTTCTTTCTTATGAACTTCTTCATCATTTGGAAGAAAAATGGCCAAAATTACCACAATTAAACCATTTTAAAGTAAGATTACCTTTGTACTCATCGGTTCCTCTTTTCATCTTTCTCAGAAAGTTGGCTTCTTCTTCATTACCTGAATAATCACTATTGTTGGAGCAAGGTTTTAACCTTGGCTTGTTATTTATTGCCTTCTTGGAGGCTTTGAAAGATGCTTCCTTTCTGGATGGGTTTTCCTATTTTGTTCACATTTCATATGTTGTAAGTATTCCATGTAATTCATCCATGTACAATGTATAAAAATCTTTTCTTTCTTCTAGAGTTGATATTTTAGGGTCAAAACTCATTGGGAGAGATCTTAGATATTTTGCACAGTTACTAAATTTTCAATATTTTTTCTGAGTCCTATTATAGTATTCACAATTTCATCAACTCGGAGAAAACAAGTTGCAATATCTTCATATTCGTTCATTCTCATATGTTCAAATTGTCCTCTGTAAGTATGAATCTTATCCCCTTTGACTTTAGCATCTCTTTCATAAACATTCTTGTCCTTGTCCTAGATTTACTTTGCATAATCACAATGCATAACCTTAAAATTTATGAACCTATTAGACCACTTAAAATATAATTTATAATCTTTGAATTGTATTCACGGAGTTTTTTCCTAGCAATATATGTTGGGGGAGAAGCTATTGCATTGTATCCATTTACTATAGTTTTTCAAACATCAAATACGTGTGCCTGCAAAAATCCTCTCATTCTTATGCTCCAAAAAGATTATTTTTTCCCATCAAGCAATGGTGTCCAGTTTTGTAAATTATCCTTTCTTATCCATGATCTTCCTTCCAATGGTTAGATTTTTCCTGAAGGAACCCGATCTAATACCAATTGGTAGAATATTCAAGAATATCGAGACTGGCGGGTGTATCAGTATAGAGTTACTTCAAAAAATTTAACCTTCAAGAACTACATAAACTTTAACCATTAATCATGTCATTCATCATCACATAAACTCATGCACATTGTACATAGATTTTTGTGTGGAAACCCAACTGTGAGAAAACCACAAAAACTTTTATTAGGAATTTTCAAGATTTTACAAGCACCAACTTGAAGGAAACACCCACTCCTTGAGTTTTTTAGAACCTACTGGAAGGAGATACCAATACCCTTAGAGTATTTTAAATGATGATAGAGAATCAAATCAACCTTTAAATACAATCCCAAAATCACTTCTTAAATCCACATACAAAATTGCTTAGAACTGTACCTGAAATATGCAAAAATGTAAGATTCGCCACAAACTCCATTTTCCATTTATGATTATGAAACTTGGACTTAAAATATTAGGATCTGATCTCCTTATAATGAAACAATTTGAATTCAAATTGGACCTACCATGCTTCAAATATAATTGTTTTATATCGAACACTTGTTTGGGACTAGTTTTTGGATTAGTCACAAACCCTAACTTCCAACAAGTATAACTCCATACCTATAATGAATCGGGATATGAAACTTGTAGCCAATATTACTTAATATATTTTCTGAAATTAATTCAAGTTTCACTCCTTGAATCATCCACAAAAAACCATTATAGTGAAAATGGAAATATGACTCGTTCTGAAGAAGAAAACCCTAGTTTTAAGAACATCAACTTCGATTGAGTATAACTTGAAACATGTAATGAGTAAAGACATGAAATTAGTACCCAATATTCTTAGATATATCTTCTAAAACACCTTCAAGTTTTTCTATCTAAATTTTTCTAGAAAAAAATTTATATCGAAAATTCCAAGATGACCTTCAAAGAAAACCCCAGAACAAATCATCACAAGACTTCATCGTCCCTTGGAATTCCACCCTTATTCACTTCATCTTCCCTTTGAAATTAGCTCCCCTTCATCGGCTAGGTATAATTTGTGTGATCCAAATTCCAAATGAGTCTCCTCTTATGTATATTAGTCTTCTCCACATAAGGGGGTGCGACCAAGGGTCGCAACGTTTGGGTTGCACCTCTTCCTTAAGGATTATCGACGTTAGGGGATTATTTACTTTACTTTAGGGGATTCCTCTCTTGGATTTAGGGGATAATTCACTTGGATTTAGGGGATTCTTTTCTTGGATTTAGGGGCTTCTTCAATTGACTTTAAGGGATACTTTAATTGGTTTTATGGCTTCTTCAAGGCTCCTTCAAGGTTCCATTTGTGCACAACTCAAAGTGGGTATGTGGGAACAACCACATATTATATCATCCCTTGAGGTCCATACTTAAAATATATGCCATAATGGGACCACTTTGTATTTATATACAATTATTTCAATGCTCCTTCAAGGCTCATCAAGGATTCTTCAAGTGGACACATCATCATCACTTTTAGGGGATTATGGGTTTTATTTAGGGATTCTTCTAAGGTTGACATCAATGAAAATCAATTTTCCAACACTTGATAATTCTTAAAGAATGGAATATGACATTACAAACATATTGGGATGACAATATATAGATGGAGATTATTTGCATTAAAATATGGAATATATATGAATGTGTCTAGGAAACATATTTTTTTGTTGTGTAGATTCATTTAAACAAACAATGTTTATATCCAATTGGTTGTAAAAAAAAATTATTGAAATTTTGAGACAAGCATTGCAACCGATTAAAAAACAACAATTTAAGAGGCATGGAAAAGAAGTGCATATATTTAGTCAATTTGTCAACTACCATGTAGATACAGTCCCTGCCCTGCACCTTTGACAGTCCTGTGATGAAGTCCACGGAAATCATATCCCACTTATGATTCAGAATCGGAAATGGATGAAGCAGCCCCGCAATATGTGTGAACTCTAACTTTTTATGTTGGCAAGTCATGCACTCCCTCACATGGTGAAGTACATCCTCCTTGAGACTCTTCTAGGCGAATCTCTCCCTCACCTTCCTGTAGGTCTTTAGATACTCCTGGTTCTCTGCGAGTGGTGTGTCATGTACTTCCCTCAAAATATTATCCTTGAGTTTGGAATCAGGGACAAGATATATCATGTATTTATAGTAGATAATTTCATTGACTACCATGTACTTTACATCCTGAATAATTCCCTCCATCAGCTCATAGGCGAATTTTTTCTTGGAATATTTAATGAAAACAATGGACTTCCAGTTTGTTGAGATCTTTGACATGGAGAAATCTCTAGGTCTTGTGGATAAGGCATCAAAAAATATGTCCTTCTTCCCATTTACATACTCGATGTAAAAATCATAGGCCTACACATTACTCACCCATTTCTGCTACCTCTTATATAGATCCTGCTGCTCCAAGAAATATCTCAAGTTGTTGTCGTTAGTTCTAACCACAAAGTGTCCTCCTACCAAGTACTTTGTGAAATTGGGAAATGAATGCATGATGGAAAACATATCCTTATCATATAACATATAGAGATTTTCTTTCTCTCTTATCTTTCTTCTCTCGAAAGATATCAGGTGTGAGTTATACATAAGTTCTTCTCCTATCCCCTCATCAGATGCCTCACACTCCAGGACAAAAGGTTGCGTGAAATATGGGAGTGATAATATTGGGAAAGTGCTCATCACCCTCTTCATTTTGTTGAATTCCACCTTTGCATCCTATGACCATTGGAATTCCCCTTTCTTGGTGAGGTATGTCAATGATGGAGCCAGTTGTGAAAATCATTTCACAAAGCTCCTATAATAGCTTCATATCCCGAAGAATCTTCACAGATATGTGAGTGATATGGTGGGGGTCCAATCTAATATTGCCTGGATATTCTCCTTATTTACCTTTACTCCCTCAACACCAATCACATGCCCCAGATAAATGATATTTGTTAACCCAAACTCACAATTTTCCTCTTGGGAAAAAAATGACTACTCCTCCATAATGATCATAATTCCATCCACATGATTCAAATATTCCTCCCACATCCTGTTGTATATCAAAATATTGTCAAAGAACACTAGTAAAAATTTCCTCAATTGTTTGTTGAATATATGTTTCATGCACGACTAAAAGGTAGTTGGTGCATTAGTCAACTCGAAGGGCATGGCTAAAAACTTATAGTGCCCATAGTGACACCTGAATGTTGTTTTATGGATATCCTCCTCTCTGACCTAAATCTGGTGATATCCTGATCGAAGATCAACATTTGAGAAGTACATTTATGTATGAAATGCGTCTATCATCTAATCAATCATGGGTATTGGTCATTGGTTTTTTATCGACTTCTTGTTCAATGCCCCATAGTCTATGCACATCCTCATAGTGCCATCCTTCTCCTTCACTAGTACAACTGAAGAAGCAAAGGGACTAGAACTAGGCCTAAAATGTCCCATCTCCATCAACTCCTTTATGGCCTTCTCTATTTCATCCTTGAACCTCTTCAAATTCCTGTGGGGTGTGGTGATCACAGGATTAAACCCTTTTTGCTCGCTCAATAAAATGCTCAAATCTTTTGTCAGGTGGTATCCTTGTTGAAAATGGTTCAAGCACTCTTTCATGCTTTCCAAGCAATGCCTAGATATCTGCATGGTGATTTTGGTGATCCTCTGATGGCTTCTCCATGGTGATCAAGCACTGTGTAATGAACCAAATGCTTACAAATATCATAAAATAATAGAAGTACACACCATGTATAGAATGTGAGCATGGAGCACAACTCCAAGATATATAAGTTACATAATAACTCCTTAAATAATAGGGGAACTCCCTCCAAATAACCAAATACCTTTCATACTTCACAATTCACATCTCTAATAATGAATACATGGTTTCATATATATAGCTATTCACACTTGCACAAGAGGCCCCTTTTCTACTAGACTAACCCAATTACATGTATATTTACACATTACATGTATATTTAGGCCGATATATGCCCCCCTTTGGGTCATATCATATACATTTAGTCATATATATTCCCCCCTTGAGTCATAACATAGTACCCTCTTTCAAAAATATTCGTCCTCAAAGATTTTCAATTAAAGGCTTCACATGTGATGAAACCAAGTAATATGATTTTATTATGTTCCTTCTTTCTTCATTCCATTGTTGATGATATATCCATCCAAAATCAATTATTTTCGGTCTTAATCCTTGGTGTCTAGTTGTTGCATAATTTTATTTCCTTTGATTCCATGTATTTTTATTGAAGCTTCTCCAATTTGTAGTGGTTGTTGGTATCTGATAATAGCTTTTTGAAGAGTAGTTCGGTGATGCCTTGTTCCATGAATATTGACAAGTATTCCATATTTTCCTTCATAATGTTGATATCATCCTTCTTGTCTTCCTTGAAATGTTTCCTGGTAATGCGGGTGTCAATATGGTTTCACATTTGACAGTATTTCTTCATTTTGCACACCAATTTCATCTATATTCTTTTAAGAGACAATGACATCCTCGATCATCTGTGTTTGGTACTATATTACTCTAGCCTTGGAGATACTACCATCACATTTGGCATGTACATCCTCTATATGGACTTCAACTTCTTCAAGTATCTTCGTTTGACCTTCTTGAATCTTCTCTTCTTTCTTCTTTTGAATCTGCAAGGTGACCCCATATATCAAATTATGACGTCCTTCTTCAATTATGGCTTGCATTTCTGAATTTACCTCATTCATATTTAAGGATTCCTCAACCTTCTTGCAAATTTCCTCTTGTAGTTTTTTGGTAGATTATTCATCCAAGATCCTTCTTTCTTTTTTATTTTGACAATTCTTCTTTTCTTCTTTCAATATATTAATCTCATCCAATAGTTTTTTATCATGGCTTTGTAATCTACATATCTCTTCATCTTTCTTTTTCAAATCTTCCCTTGATTCATCTTTTTCCCACTTTGATTTACTATTCTTTTCTTGCTTTAATTCTTAACCTCCTTAATGAGTGATTCATTAAGAGATCATATCTCGAATAGCTCCTCACCCTTATTCTTAATCTCTTCCTTTTCTTCTTTTAATTCATCTTGAATTCTATACAATTCCTCCATTTTTGTATTGCTAATTCATTTGCTTGAGAAGATTTCTTCAAATTCTTCCCATGTGGTGCTTCATCCAGTACCTTTGTCAAGTCTATACCACCAATTATTATCTTCGGCATTCAAATAAATAACTACCAAAGAAGGAGTCTTTCTATTTTTCTGTATCATTTTCAACCATTCCCCAGGATTGATTTCATATTTATCTTCATCTTCACTAATGTTATGTATTGTCATTGGTTCTGAATTGAGGTCTAACCAAAACCTTAACTTAAAACATCAATATATTAAGGATAATGATCTCAAATAGTTATATAACTTGTTCCCATATAATCTTTTAGGTTTCCTCTTTCCAATGGCTTTTGAATCGGCTCAACCAGACATTCCAATAAAAATTTATGTTATTTTTAAGTGAACATACTTTTGAAACCCTGATTTGAAACATACCTTTGAAACCCTAAAAATGGTTCAAACACTCTTTCATGTTTTCCAATCAATTCTTGGATATCTACATGGTAATGTTGGTGATCCTGTGATGGCTTCTCAATGGTGATCAAGCACTCGGTTGTGCAAGCCATGTCCCTGTGTCTAAAAAGTGCCTCCATCCATTGGTTAGACACAATCCTAGGGGAACTCGTCAACATACCTCTTAGGACAACTTGTTGTCCACCTTTGTCCAGGAAATCCATCCTCATTTCCAAATAATGCATGAGGATATCTCCTAGTGAGTACAACCATTGAACTCATAGCACCGCATGAGTATCCTCCTAAATCAATGACATAAAATTCATTGGTCAATGTATAGTTTCCCAATGTTACTTCCAATCCCCTAATCCTATGAGTAGACACCATGTTGTACCCATCATCTACTACCACATTGAATCCCTCAAAATCCTCCACAGGGATTTGGCTCATGGTGACAAGTGCAACATCAATGAAGTTGTGGGTGGCCCCACAATCAATCAATGTTGTAACCCTCTTCCCCTACACAATGCCTCTGACCTTGAAGGTGTAATATTTAGGGACTCCTGAAAGTGTGGAAATGGTCACTCCCTTAGTGATATCCTACAATGGTACCTTCTCGATAGCATAGAGGTGTGATGGCTCACCACTGTCCTATCCAATGCCTTCATCACTGTCATCCTCCTCGTCGAAAATTACCTCAATATAATAAACTTTATGTTTGTCAATACACTGATGATCTGGTTCCCCTGATTCCTAGCAACTGTAGAAAATATTATTCCTACTTATTTCTCTCCAAGTTTCCTCATCCAACGTATCCTTCCCTTTCCATGTCTTTTGGGGAGGTTTTGACACCTGACCCTTTTGTGGGATAAAATTTTTTTGTGGTATCTTCTTGGGGGTTGTGTCTTCCATATCCTGAGTCTTCATGATGGAATCCTACAATGTGGGTGGCCTAAATTCCTTTACCCGACCTCTCAAGGGTTCATATAGACCCTCTATGAATAATATCACCAACCTCTGCTCAGAAATATTGGTCACCATTACTGCCATTCTCCGATTTTTCCACGGGGAATGGGGGTAACAATGGCCTTGGTTTGCTCCTATCCCTATCTGTAGGATACTTTGTGCCAGAATATGGATATTACTACCCTTTCCGTGAGTTCTTCCATGGCTTCCATTTGGTCCTATTTTCCCTTGTTGTCCTACTAGTTGTACGAAACACACTCTAAGATCTYTCCAGGATGAAACCAAACACCAGAATGAACTCAAATGAGGAATTCAGATGGATACTCCTCCTTGTGTAGCTAGGGTGGATATTGCACCACTAAAAATAAACTGAAATGGAAGGGTTTTGTCAAACCCTAACGAAAACTTGGCTCAAAGAGCACATTAACAAGATATCAAATCATAATGCCAAAGAGAAGGGTTACCCCTCTATTTATCCTTCCTCCGAGCCTTCTATATCTTTACCCTTTTTGACAAAATCGAATCCTCACTTTATTTTCCCTCCGATTTCATTTAAATATAATTATTTATTTATTTAATGTCACCTAAGGATTTGTCATTCTTTTAACCCCGTGACACCAAATAAACCTCCTTGACTCCCTTTTTCCTTGTTGACTATAGCCTACGAGATTCATATAGGTTGTTGAGTCACCCTTCGTCATGATCAATTGGAAGGGGAAATCACATACTATATGTTTTCTGTGGGAAAACTGGAATGGTGATCAATATCAATAAATATGCAATATTTTCCCTTAAGTTGGAGGAGGATATTAGACATTCTATGTCCAATATTTTTTATTTTCCTTCTTTTTATTTGAGGGATGGAATCAAGTACCATAGGTTCAAGCTTAAGACCAACAATTATTGCATTAACAATTGGAATTGGTTGCTCTCTTGGCTTGATAAGAGAATGACCATCTAGTACAATAGGTGGATTTTTTGGGGAGGAAATTACTTTTTCTGATTGAATCATTGATTGAAGTGATTCATGTATATTGGCATCTCTTGGCACTTATACCGAAAGGTATTCTTACTTGAATCGAGAAATTGTGTTTCAAATATATTTGGAAAGGAAAGAAAAAAATTAGGCTAGCATTTGGTGAATTGGAAAGTATTATCTAGGCCAAAGGATGAGGGGGTTTGGGGTCTTAAAGACTTACCAATATTTGTTTAGGCCTTGGAAGATAAGTCCATGTGGATTTTCTTGACACTAGACACTTTATGGAGGTAAATATTGATTGATAAGTATATTTAGCCAACTACAGTATTGGATGGGTTATGCGCAAACAGAAACCAATCAATAATATATCCAATAAGTGTCAGGCACTCACATTAGATTTTTGGATACTTGGTCAATTTCTAGCCTAAAATGTGGGTACTCGTACACTTGTTTGGGTTGGAATGTGGGATGCAGTAACCACATATTTCTCCTAGATAACGTAGTTTTTTTCCTTCAATAAATTAGTCAATGTGCACTAAATTGTATCAATGATCCTTCTAACATGAGAGTTTGGGAGTAAGGATAGCTTTTGGATGTGGTTGTGAACCTTGAGGTATAGTGGTTCTATCCCTAGTTCTCCTTTATCTCTGAATTGAGGAGGGATTATGTTTAGTTGATAGATGTTGAGGATGAGATGGTCTAGCCCTATAAGAAGGAAAGGGGTTGGTATACAAATAATCTTGGTTATCAATCCATGATGCACGTGGGCAATTGTGATAATCATAGGTGGTTTTCCAAACAATGGAGGATTAAAGGCCTGCAAAAGAGTATCAATTTCTTCTAGATCATGCTAAAAGGTTGGGTTTTGACCTGCAATTAGATTCAACATAGGGGTAAACAAGGTCCGAGGTTGTGTTACTTATGCAAGAGTGCAAAGGAAAAAAGTGTACATTTATTTTTGTCTTGTGTGTATTCTCGGTAAGTCTAGCTAGAATTAAAGAAACTTTTGGGTCTAGTCCATGTTTGGGACAAAGACTCAGTGGATGAATGTTTTTGGGGGTTCTATACAAGCTTGTCTATGAAGAAGATCAAAATTCTCCCAATCGTGGTGGCCTTGGGCCTTTGGTTGCCCTGAAATGTAGGCATTTTTGGCATTGCTGTCAAGCTTTAAGAATGATTCCCCTGTGGGAAAAGCTTGGGTTTTCAAGGAGGTGGATATCAATAGAAATATGGCTTGGGGCTGCTTTGACAGAGCTTGTCAAGGGCAAAGACGAATTTGTGGCTTGGGGTTGATTCTTTTTTTCTCGGAGTCTCATTTCTTGACTAGCAAAGCCAACATGGGGTTGGGAACAAATAATCAAGGTGCGTTGAAGGCTCTTTTTTCCATACTCAAGTGTGTAGTGAACCAGGATGTGCGAACATTACAGTCATGCAGGATTCCAAATTTACTATTTACTAGATGAAAGTTGCTATCTTCTTAGAAATATGGACTTGTTGACACTTTGATAGTCTTTAAAAACTATTTCTGCTCTTTTTCATCATATCAATTTTAGACATATCTACATAAAACACAATTCAACTACTAATTCTCTATCAAGGGATGCCCTTGGTTTGGGTAAAAATCTTATGATTTTGGATGAATCCTCTCACGGGAGTTGATCTACCACATGGAAGACAACTTTCTATGTAAATTTAGGCGATTGTGTTATGCTTGGATAATGTTTATTTTGGATGTCCTCGGGTGAGATACTATTTTTTGTTAATATTTTAAGAAGACACACAGGTGGTTATGTTAAGGGCTGGTAGCCTATGAAGGTACAACTTCCATCAATGCTTTTCAGTCGAGACAAAAAAATATCATCGTTTGCAAAACAATAATTTTTAAACAAAATACTAATTCTATGTACATAATTATATATTTGATTTTATATATTTCTATACTTATTCTAGTATTTTATTTTTTTGTCTTACTTATAATACTTAATACATTTTCTATTATGATTTTTCTCTTTTTAGGAAAATATTAAATACATATCCTCGTTTACTTGTTTACCAGTCTGTCCTTTTCTTAACTGGTCACTGGCTTCACATGCACGGTTCTGCAAACTGTAATTTTGGTGGCTGATAGAGATATGCGCTCGTACGTAAGCTCATGCTCGACTACACAGGCGAAGGCCTCAAAACAACCCTGTACCACACGATCTTAAGACTTAAGGGGCCACTCTTGCTATAAAGGTTATTTTATTTTAATAGTGGTCAAGGCTTAAGGGGGCCACAATTTTTATAAAGTCTATTTTAATAGTGATCAAGGCTTAAGGGGGCCACTCTTGTTATAAAGGTTATTTTAACAGTGATCAAGGAGAAGAGGTTCATACTTTCTCCATAAAGATTACACTATTCGGCCATCGAGGCCATGAACCACAATTTATAAAGAACTTAGGGCTCCACTTTTGTTATAAAGGTTTTTTCAATACTGGTAAAGAGAAGAGGTTCATATTCTTCTTTGGCAAGAGTCATGCATTCTACAAGGATTATGTTATATTTTGTCAATAAAGTTGTGATTTATAAAATCTAAAAATTTAAAGGTTTTATTTTTGTTCTAGTTGTAAATATATATTTATTAGAGATAATGCTTCTATTAATGCGTTGTTGGAGATTGGTTTGAAATTCGTTGGTGGTTGTTCAAGATTCTTTCAACCTTTATTCCATGTTTAGAATTAGTTGGATGTGACTCCAACTATATATGTGTATTGTATCTTGATTTATTTGTGTCACACAAATATTATTAGTGTGTAATTTATGTACAATGTCTGCTCCTCAAATTTCTTCTATGGTATGAGAGCTTGGTCTGGCTTAACTTCCTCATGGGAGGGACAACAAGTTGGAATAGAGAGTGGATTTATGTACATTAGCATACATGTGTTTTATTCTTATTTTATTTTTTTTGTGTGAAGATTTCCATGTGCCTGTGTGGATGATTTGTTTGCACTTCCTCCATCAAGTGTAAGATCTCATGAATGATCCACTCTCAAGAAGAGGAAGTATGTGTACAATTGGGTTGGGTTACGTGCAGTGAAGAAGGATCCGTGGAGAGAAAAAGAAGAAGATCATTACATAAATCATCATTGATTAAAGTGGATCATGTAGATTTGTGTGGGAGCCTCCATCCAAGAAATAAAGTCATTCATTCGCTACAAAATAGAGGTTGAGCCACCACGAGAATAATTGGTGAGAGTATAAGTAACATGTGTAACATGCACTTATTTCAAATTGTGTTTGGCATTTTGTGTGCTCATAAGCTAAATTGCATAAGAGTCTTCTGAAGGAGCTTAAGCGTTCATCATGATGAGGAACCACTGAAACCACCTTTCAAACCATTTTAAAAGTAAAAGGGCCTTAAGCTCCTTTTGTGTGTTGTGGGTTTTCTATCTGTTGTTGTAGTGTGGTTTTTTGTTCAAAAGTAGCGTGCAAAAGTAAATTGATGCATAACCACAAAGAAGATGCAAACTAAGTTTGTTATAAGCTTATGTGACTTGGCGTGCTCCGACGACATCAGTTATAGGTTACCCTTATGTAAATCCAAGTTGTGTGATTGACTTCTGAATATATCCAGTAACCAGATCACTTTCCTATATAACTATTGAAATTTGCTCTTCAGGGGGATTTCACGAATGGTAGTGTATCCATAGGATGATTCAATATCGATATTATCCTTCGGGAGGTCAAGAAGCATCATTTCTACAAGTACGACAATGATGGTCACAATTTTCTTTTGTCTTAAATGAGTCATGAATATCAGAAGTGTTGTAAAGAAAAAAGCAGAAAATGAAGACCATCCAAACAAAGAATCAGACAAAGCATAATATTGTAATTTGTGATTTAGTATTGCAAGTTTTGTAATGTAAGCATTAAAGGGGGTATTGGAGATAATTCTTCGATTAATATAGTATGTTGAGTTTAGAAATATTATTTGTGTGTAATCTATGTGCAATGTCTGCTCCTTTTCTTATAATTTTTCATAGTTGTAAAGGAGAAAGGATTCATACATTTTTTTATAATATCCATGTGCTTAGATTAAGTGTCCCCTAAAATGCATTTAATCATATTGTTGTTAAAATATTGTTTTACTTAATATTAATTAATTTTAATAATATAATTCTAAAATCTAAAAATTTAAAGTGTTATTGTTGTAAATAATATTTTTCATTATTATAAGTGATAAATATTCATACATTTACTTATAATATCCATGTGCTTAGGTTAAGTATCCTCTAAAATGTATTTATGTATTTATTGTTAAAATATTAATTTACCTATCATTATTAATTTTAATAATATAATTTTTTTTTTTTTTTTTTTTTTTTTTGTTTTTTTAAAATAATAAAAATAATTTTTTTTTTTTTTTTTTTTAAAGTGGGAGAGGGTAGACTCTTTCTTTTTTATAATTGGTGTTTTATATACATAATATTTTTAAAAATAATAAAAATAATATTTATTTTTAAAGGTGGAGAGGCACATTCTTTCTTTTTTATAATTAGAGGTGGAGAGGCACATTCTTTCTTTTTTATAATTAGTGTTTTCTATATACATAATATTTTACTTTAATATGGATTTAATTATCCTTATTATTCAATATGTGAATTTATTAATAACATAATATTTTACTTTAAGATGGATTTAATTATTCTTATTATTCAAATGAAAAAAATATTTACGATTACTCGAAATTTAAAATTAATAAAATTTCAATTTAAAAAAATTAAAACTTATATGATTTAATAATTCGGAGAGGCATACTTCTTTCCTTTTTCAAGTAAGTTTTTCCTTTCTATATATTTAATATTTTACCTTACTTGAGATGGATTTAGTTATTCTCATTACAGAATATTTGAATTTATGGATTAAATAAATTTATTTCTGGGAATTTCTTTATCAAAAATATATTATAGAAAAAATAAAGATATTTTAAATTTTGAAGCATTTAATATATAATTATTTCCTTTTAATTATCAAATAAAAAATATCATGAAATATGCTTCATGTTCTCTGGGATGTAACAATAATTTAATTTATCTCTGATCAAATATAAAAAGATTGATGAAAATATTAGTCTTCTAATATATCTATATTCAAATACAAAAGACCACCTTAAGTTTTCTATCTAGAAAAGTATTTGTTTGTTTTAGTAGACAAAAATAAAAATGTTTTTCCTCCATTTTGAAACTATACTTTTAAGCAAACCAGTGGATGCTCTTTCTTGTTATGCTTTTTCTTAGTCAGTTTGGTTTGGTATTGAAGTAAAATTTAGTAAAATTTAAACATAAAATGAGGGGTATGAAAAATAAATAATCTTCATCAAATTTTTAATTAAAATGCTTGATAAATTTGAAATATTCACAAATTGGTGATTAAAAAAGGAGTGAGTTAATTTTGGAGCAATCTTCCCTTATGAGTTACTTTTCGGGCACCTTTTCTCACGATGCAGTTTTGAATTTTCGACCTAGAAGTCTGATCGAGTTTCTGAGTATCTAGATTGGTTTAAAATGGGGCAAAACCTCTAGACTGAGATTTTGAAATGCATGGAACTTTCATCCATGCCAAACTTAGACTACCTCTAAAAATCTGGCCGGATTCATATCCATTTTTTTGCCTGAAAAGAAAGAAGATTACTCCCGAATTAACTTACTCCACTAAAATATTTTCGAGATTCAAAACAAGATATTTCCATAAAAGATATTTTTATTATTAAAAAATATTTCATAGTCTAGGTATTAAACTCTTCTATCAATGAGATCTTACAAAGGAGCCTTTTTAGGATCACTACTGGCGCAACTTTGCGTATAGTGGTTGCACAGTAATAACGTCTAATTTTTATATGCATCATTCCTTTCCGGAACTCAGCGTCGTGGGAAATCAAAATCGCTGCCCATATGTTTGAATACGATACTTAAAGCGGAGTGTGAAGATGGGCCTCCCCATGAAGATCACTTTTGAAAAAATAATACACAAGGAACAGAAACGGCATTTCCAATACAGAACAGGAACATAATACGGCATTTCCAATATGCGAGGCATCATCGCGATGTCATTGCTGACGATGAATTCGCGTTTTGTTTGGCTTCAAACTTCACTCCACTTCCCGATGGACATTTGGGGTTTATAGTAATGAACTCAAATTCCAAGAGTGAAATCAATGTCGTGTTATTATATGCGTCAATATTTCAAGATTTTCCGGCGGACTATTTCAAGAAAGTAAATCTTAGATGTGTAGAATAATTAGTGATGGAGTGTATTATTAAAATATTTTTTTCAAAATTTTGGAAAGTATACTATATTAAATAACTAACGAATTAACATGGCTGAGAAATATAAACAAAATAACTAACTAACCTAGCTGAAAAATATAAACACTTCATATAAAAACCTATTAACTATTTTAAGGAAATGTATTGTTTTCTTCATACATGAAATCCCAAACTGAGTCGTGTAGAGGCCCAACGTACCCTTCGCACCTGAATATACGATGATGATCAGAAGATGAGAGTCTATAAAGACTGTTGTCGGCTCGTTTCAGTCGGCGGCCGCGAAAGGCTTCATCGATACGCAATATATAAAGTCAATTAATAGATAAAATCACAGACCATATAATTCGGACCTAACTTTTTCATGTTCTACTATTCATTTGCAGCATATGTTTCAAACCTAGAAAATATTGCATGCCTCCCTTTTACTCTTATTTTTTTTTAGAATTCGGGACCATTTGATTGTTGCAAGTCGTGTAGGGAAACTATACCATATCCATGGTCACTATTTGATTCATATTACGTCACACAAGTCACTTGTTGATGAGGTCGAACGAGCAGGTATGGCGGACGATAGCGTATAGATGTACTTTAACGAAAGAACCGAGTAGTTTCTATAAAGGATCTTGTCAAAATGATAAGAACTTTGAGCTTCAGGTTCTTCCATGACATCGTGCATTTATTCGCTGGATGTTAATTTGACAAAATTTTAAAATATATAGAAGTGGGGTTGGAAGTATGTATAAAGGCAATATAGAAATCCAAGATTATTGACAATCTTGTAGATGGATGGACTTCAAGAGATTCATTGGAATTTGGAAACAAATGAACCGAGATCATGTAAGAGGAAGATTTGAAAATAGTATAACTTTTCTCTTAAAACATATCAAATAACACCTTTTAATAATTACTAATAAACATGATGCAACCACATATATATGTCATTTTAATAATTACTAATAAACATGCTGCAACCACATATATATGTCATACTTCATATTAGGTTCAAGTATCTTGACTCAATCTAAAGTTTATATGCATTTATGCTTCTTGGTATCACAATTGACAAAGTATCAATAATATCATAAAACATATTAGATTTCATCATGTAACATGTATAAATTTTCTATAATCCATAGCATCATTTATGACTAACAATTCACAAATACATCAATATGAAGATACAATTTAATCTAGTTCATAGACCACAATAAATTATCACATCATATACTAGAATCTAGTTATCATATTTCATCACAAGGATCTAAAAATAATAATAATAAAGTCATATCAAGAATGAATAACATCATCATAAGTGTATATGTCAATCCATTCTTGTAACTAGAACTTTCTCAAACAATAATAACATATTAGTTAAATAAACTCAAAGCAAAAGAAGATTGTTCGTTTTAAAAGAGGATTTTATATCAATTTCTTTCCTTCACCTATATGAATCTATATGGATAGGCATAACCTTAATATAGTATTAACTCCATAAAATATGCATTTTATTATCAAGCACCATCTATTCCCATTCCCAATTGAAGAGTTCCCACTTTAAGCTACTAGTAAGAAAAGACAACGCAAGTCTAGAAAACACAAGCCATTCCATGAAATCCAATAAAATGCACTCCCTCTCCCATTGCTTGTGCTCATAAAATAAGCATGTAGTTGTAGGTATTGTAGGTTCTTGCTTCTAAACATGAGAGGCCTATTTAGTAAACCTACATATAGTACACAATAACAACATCATGTCTTTCATTTTATCTGTAAGAGGAATGAGGTAGGTAGCAGAGATATGTTATTGACATATTAATTTTTCATCTCCACAATTTTTGTAGTTGTAATATACTTAGGGGGATAATATGGGGTAACTAAGGAGGTTCCTAATGAAGATAATAATATTTAGGTGGCTATGTATTCGTTGGTTAGTTGTTCTATGAAATGGTTTTTTTTGCCGGAATCCGGCGATATAAATTTACACAAATCACTATTTTTTGTTGTTCAAAATCCATTTCTAAATGTAGAAATGGATTCAGCATGATGAAAGAAAAATTCCTAGGGCACTCAGATTCTACAGAAATAATCACTCAAATCTATGAACCCAACAATTTATCGCCGAATTTCGTGCAAATATCCAAAAAAAAACATCATTTCTTAGAATCTTTAGCCTACAACATTGTTATGTATAGAAGTCCTTTTTAATAAATAAGACCCATGTATTAGTGTGAAAGAAATAAATATAAGAAGACATACAATTTAAATATACTTCACAATACCCTATACCTCATTACATTGTTTATATTTCTTTATATATTACTATATACCTCTTAAGAACATTCTAGAGAAGGAAACTTTCTATAACAAGTAGAATTTTATAATAAACCTTCTTATATTTATTTCTTTCACACAACTATATAAATATTATTTATTAAAAATGGTCCCCATAAATAATAATACATACCTATCTAACTATTATTATTCCCCTTAAATATCTCCCTAAATACCCCATATTATACACTACAATTTTCATAAAAAAAATGTTATATAATAAATGTTATATAGTAAGTGCTAATCATCATAATGATATAATTCATGGAAGTACAAAGTGGCTGACGGGGAGAATCTAGCTATTATTATTCCCCTTAAATATCTCCCTAAATACCCCATATTATACACTACAATTTTCATAAAAAAATGTTATATAATAAATGTTATATAGTAAGTGCTAATCATCATAATGATATAATTCATGGAAGTACAAAGTGGCTGACGGGGAGAATCTAACTATTATTATTCCCCTTAAATATCTCCCTAAATACCCCATATTATAAGCTACAATTTTCATAAAAAAAAAATGTTATATAATAAATGTTATATAGTAAGTACTAATCATCATAATGATATAATTCATGGAAGTACAAAGTGGCTGACGGGGAGAGAATAAAAGGCCAATCATTTATGTTACACAATGCTTTCACAATGTTATCACAAATCACTTTTGTGGCATTGTTCATTGACAAGTTGGTTCTGACATCAAAGTATATGATATAAGTAAAGCTACCTGAAATCTTGAGCCATACGGAGAATCCTTTTGGTCAATCCTATTCAAATCGAAATTATGTGGAGTGCTACTACGAAGCAAATATCCAATAATTAGTACTATGTCTCCTACCACCATTAGTCTTAAAATGCTTTTATCACTTAAAATGGATAGAACTCGAAATAGAAATAGAGATAGAGATTCAGGGCCATTTATTAGTTCAGGGCCCACAAAAAAAATGGTTCAAACGAACTAAAGGACGAACCATGCCCGCCACCTCACATCACATCTTATTTAGAAATAAAATTATTAAATAAAAACAAAATACAATTTTTAAGTGTTTGGGTGTTTAACATAATAACAACTTAATAAATATTTAAAAAAAAAAATTCAATAATTTTTTCTTTTAAAAGAAAAATTATCTAATATATTTTAGAATTAAAATTGGTTCATAGTAAACAATATCTAAAATATTGATATATTTTCATATAAATTAGAAATTAGAAAATTTATCTTTCATATATTTTCATATAAAATATAAAATTTATTTTTTATATCTTTTCATTCAAAATATAAAATAGAAAATTTGTCTTTAAATTTTATAAAGTGTTAATATATAATATATAAGAGAATAGGGAAGTTCAACCATTTTTGTTTATAGATTTATTAAGGACACAAATATGTCATTCATAAGAAATTGAACTTGGGTGAGGAGGGTAACAATCATTCCTCCCATCTACCCAAGGTACATCCAATGAACTATACATCATAATTAGTTATGATACTTTGCATTTAATTAAATTGATGATGATGATGATGATTAACTTCCAGTGAGACCAACTGGTATATTGAGCCATAGCTTTGATGACTTAGGAAGTTAGGAAAGTTTGAATTGTGACAAATATTTTTAAATTGCGATCTATATGGGTATAAGAAGGGAAATCTAAGAAGAAATGTTTTTCATCTTCTACCCTCTTAGTGTCACAAATATGTCAGATTCTTTCATGCCAAGGTGTCTTAGTGTCACAAAGATGTCATATTTTTTAATGTCAAGGTGTTTTGGGAATTTTAGAATGCCCAGTGTCACTATGCAGATGTTTTCTTCTTGTATTCCCAAATGATTTTAACCATCGGTGGTTTTAGCTAGAGGTTTAAGCAATTTTGGTAGCCTATTGTCATCCATGTTGTTTATCTCGCTCTCGTAAGTTAGATATCTAATCATAAAAATGCTCTCAATAAGGGAAAAAATTACTTTTATGAAGAAGATAGGATAGGGTGTATTACCTTTAATTTTGAGATTATAAATCATAAAATTTTGAGTTAATTATTGGCTATTGAAAAATCTATTTTTATAATTAGAACATAATATTAAGAATTCTCATCTTAAATGTTGGAATATGTTTATAGTATAAAATGCAAAGTTTTTAAATTAAGAACAAAAGTTAAATCTATTTATAAAAATGATTATTTTTATAATTTTTTAAGTAAACTATATATTATTAGTAAATATTTACAAAAGTGACATATAATTGTAATTTTTTATAATTTTTTAAATCAACTATGTACTATTAAACAATATCTATAAAAATGATCATAAAATTATAGTATGTTATATTTTTCTAAGTCAATTATATATTTTATAAATCAATTATAAACAATATTTATAAAATGTTCATAAAATTATAAAATTTAATATTTTTTTAAATCAATTATATATTATTATAATTTATTTTTTTCTAAATCAATTATATATTAATTATATATTATTATAGTTACATATCATTATAGTTAGCGAATAACACGATACCTTTCATTCACTTTATGAAAAGTATTGGACATGATGACATACATATTATAGCTAGAGGACATCATGATAACTTTCACTTCCTTTATGAAAAGTATTGGATATGATGACAGATAAACTCCTCACAGAAAAGGGATAAAGTTTCTTACCAATGTAATTAATAAAATTGTTAATATTTATAATTTTTGGTCAATTACTCATTATTAAACAATTAAACAACTTATTATTAAACAATTAAACACTTCATTGTTGTTATAGAAATGTAACATTTTAGATGTGAAATATTATGTTCTTTCAAGTTAATTTTTTACGATGGTGTTGATTTAAAATATATATATATATTTTAATGTTATTTTTATGAATTTTATTTATTTTATATTATTTTTAAAATAAATTATATGAAAATTTTATTTTTTTTCATAAATAATTATGAAAAAATTGTTTAACTAAAAATATTTTTTTATAAATAATTTTTTTTTTTAAGTTTTGAAAAAATCTTAAAAATGTAATAACTAAAAAAAAATTAATATACGTATACCTAATGGATAGTAATAATAGTACTATACCTAATGGATAATAATAATAGTACTATACCTAATGGTAATAATAAGTAATAATAGACTTAATGATAATAATAGGGTAATAATGTCTCATTATATTCATGTTTTTTTAAAACATCTAATTTTCATAATAGTTGTTCGGTTGGAAGGAAAGGGAGCAAAGTACTAACCAAATATCAACTTTGTTGTCAATATCTTTGAATAATATAGTTAATTAAAATATATAATGATGATGATGATGATTAACGTTTATTAAGACTGAATTGGTTTATGAGACTTTAAGAGGGTAAGTGATTACTTGTGATTCTTTAGAATTTGGTTTCTGTGCTGGAAAAGCATTAGAGAAGCTTTCCAAGATCACCATACTTTTGTTGAATTAAGATGTTAGAAAGGTCGGTAGTGTGATAAATATTTTGAAAGTGAGATCTAACATGGGTATAGGCTAGACAATCTAAGAGAAAGTGCTTTTCATCTTCAACCTTATTAGTGCCACAAAGGTGACACGCTCTTTCATCCCATGGCGTTTTAGGAATTGAACAACGCCCACTTTCACTATGGAGCTCCTGAGAATTTGTTCTTATCTTAGCAATGCTTATTTTTTTCTTTACACTTGGCAAAACAAATAGATAATTTTGATCTTCTAGATT
>SNQJ01S0003673.1:0-14233 GCA_010110895.2 Picea sitchensis | reverse complement strand
GTGGTTAAGTTAGTTTAAGAATTTTTTAGCAAGATAAATTTCATTTATACATTCAAAAATACAATTTAAACAATAGAAAATTAAGATATCATTCAAATTTATATGATGAAATTCCTAAAAAACCGTGAAAAGGTCTAAACAACACCAATTTTATTATGTACTATCTATAATTTTATTTTGAATAAAAAAAAAATTAATACATATCAACCAGCTAAATAAACACCACAAGGTCTTAGTATAACATCGTAAAATAAAAGATATAGAGTTAACTGCACAATATGTAGCATGAAATAGCTAAGATGGATATGTAATATAAACATTTTACTTATTGAAAATATTTCCTCTTACTATAACTTAGTGATTATATAGTATGACTTAGTGATTATATAAAATGATGTATTGTTCATTTTAATTGTTCAGCTATCTAAAATATTTATGTATCTAAATTTATGGATATAACTATTTAATTATTCAATTATTACAATTAGTAAAAAGAATATTTATGTATCTAAATTTATGAATAATTTATATGAATACTTTTTTTAAGTTTTCTTCTAAGAATAAGATTATGAAGATGAAAAAAATATTTATATATTTGAATTTATGGATAATTTATATGAATACATTTCCTCACAATGTTTCTTTTCACAATGTTTCTTTCTAAACTTATGAAGAAAAGTTTTTATGATTAATTGAAATTTATATGAATACTTTTTTTAAGTTTCCTTCTAAGAATAAGTTTATGAAGATGAAAAAAATATTTATATATTTGAATTTATGGATAACTTATATGAATACATTTCCTCACAATGTTTCTTTCTAAACTTATGAAGAAAAGTATTTATGATTAATTGAAATTTAAAATTTAAGAAACTTTAGAAGTAATAAAAAATATATGATTTAATTTCTAAGGTTATGAAGCCGAAGAGAAGTATTTATGATTACTTGAAATTTAAAATTTAAGAAACTTTAAAAGTAATAAAAAGTATATGGTTTAATAATTAGGAGATGCATACTCCTTTCCTTTTTGCAAGTAAGTTTTTCCTTTCCTATATATTTAATATTTTACTTTACTTGGGATGGATTTAGCTTATTTCAGTTTATGGATTATTTGAATTTATTTAAAAAAATAAAATAAAATTCCTTGTCATTAAAAATATGATTTTATTTAAAAAAAATAAAAAATAAAAAATTATATTTTAAAATTTGAAATAGTTATTATATAATTAATTTTTTTTAGTCATCAAAAATATGATTTTACTTAAAAAAAAAAAATTAAAGTTTAAAAGAATTAATATACAATGAGTATTTTTAATTATCAAATAAAATATAAAAAATTATATCAAATATGTTGCTTTCTACTTTGTGATAATAAAAATATATATGATTACGTACATAAATTTTTAGAAAAAAAAAGGTATTTCAAATTTTGAAGCACTTAGTATATAAATATTTCTTTTGAATTATCAAATAAAAAATTAAAAAATTATGAAATATGCTTTCTACTTTCTCATAATTATGTATATGGGATGCAACAATAATTCAATTTATCTATGATCAAACATAAAAGATTGATGAAAATATTAGTCTTCTAAGCATTCTAATACAAAAGATCACCTTAAGTTTTCTATGGAAAAAAGTATTTGTTTGTTCTTTTTTAACACATAAAAATATTTTTCCTCCATTTTGAAATTGTACCTTTAAGCAGACCGGTGATATTCTTTCTTAATCGGTTTGGCGTGGAAGTAAAATTTGACACTCATAATGTATAAAACATAAAATGGAGGGCAAGAAAAATAACGTGTTTTTCTTCCATTTTGAAACTATGTCTTTACGTTGGCCGGTGATACTCTTTTTTAATAGGCTTGACATGGAAGTAAAATTTGACACTCATAATGTATAAAACATAAAATGACGGGCATGAAAAATAAAGTCTAATTTTTGTATTCATCGTTCCTTTTCGGAACTCAGCATCGTGGGAAATCAAAATTGCTCCCCATATGTTTGATAACGATAGTAAAAGCAGAGTATCAAGATGGGCCTCCCCAAGAAGATCACTTTTGAAAAAATAATAATGGTGGATTAAAAGAAGGAACAAAAACGACATTTCCAATACTAGACCGGATATGTGAGGCATCATCGCGATGTCATTGCTAACAATGAATCCGCGTTTTGTTTGGGTTCAAACTTTCGACACACTCATGTTCCCAATGGAGGTTCGGGGTTTAACGTAATGAACTCAAATTCCAAGAGTGAAATCAATGTCATGTTATTATATGAGTCAATATTTAAAGATTTTCCGGCGAACTATTATATGCCTCTTATGGTATGTTACATAATTACTTTATGATGCAGGAGCATCATTGGAAATCATGTGGAGAAAGACTTATCAACGTTAAGGAATCTATACAGGAGCTCAATACTGGCAGTCACAGCAGATATTTTGAAGTCTGCTTTAACTGAACGTCGGAATTAATCTTTGGGGCACGCTTGAAATCAAGTCGGGAAAATTTGGAGGCACGCTTGGACGATTACGAGTGAAATGGGAGACTCCACTACAGCTCCGGAATGCGAATGTTCTAGATAGTCGTTAGGTTAAGTTATAGAGTAGACAAGTAGCTAGGAAAAACCCTAAGAGCCCTCTGTGATAAATAGAGGTTTTGTATGCCCGAATGAGGCTAGTCGGTAGTTGGCTGGAATAGAAGTTAGGAAGAGATTTCAATAGTTTTTGTTGTTCATTTACAGTTGTAACCATTTTCACTTATGAATATAACATAGGAAAATTGATCCAATCCATGGTGTGAACATTGTTTGCAATTCTTTGTATTGTGTTTTCATGAATGAATGAATGAATCTCATTTTGAGTATATGGAACTATGAATGTTAGGATAAGTTTCAATTGTTTCTCTTCTGTCAAAGTAGTGCAAGTGTGCACACAGAACGCAAGGAGTGCATTAACAAAATCTGTTTTGATTCCAAAGCTCAGAAGAGATAACACGAAACTTTCCCTTTGGAAGGAGTGAAAAGATACTAGTGCAAGGAGTGCACGGTCATCCGCAAGAACCCAAAACGTTGCATAAGATCTGGTGTAAGGAGTGCACAGATCCGAGATTCGATTAAGTGTCGAGGGGAATTTATGGAAGTTGAAGAATAGAAAAGGGGAATGCCAGGGGGGAGAGAGGAGTTTCTCTTCGAGAAATCCCGAGGATCTAATTTATCAAAATCCCTGAAATGCAAGGAGTGCGTGGGAAATCGAAGTCTTCACGAGACCAAGCTCAGGAGGTGTAACACTTTTCATAAGTGTTAAAACGATCCAAGAATCGGACTCGTCGAAGGAGCAAAGGTTCCAGACTTTTGAACACCAACAAGATCTTCTAACTCTGAGGATAGCATAAGTGCAAGGGGGAAAAGATCTCATTCGTTCGATCTGAATGCTAGAGAATCGAAATAGTCCACCAGGAGGGACATGTGGCGAACGAACAACATTTCGTTGACTCGTTCTTTGGAGGAGTCAAAGGGAAGAACACTAATAATTCGCAAAGCCTGAATCCGCGACTTGATCTAAGTCGTTGGATCTAGGAGAGATCTAGACCGTTGATTGTCTAGGGTGAAATATCGACATTTTGGGGATCGGAGGTGATCGTTGATCGTCTAGGGTGAAATATCGACATTTTGGGGATCAGAGGGAAGATTTGGACCGTAGATCTCAGGTCATCGCGATTTTGGCTATCGGGAGAATGGAAGCAAGGAGACTCCAAGGTCACGAAATGTGAAATGTCGATTTGATCGTAGTCGTTGATCAAGGGAAGATCCAGACTATAGATCAAGGGTCATCACGATTTCAGGTATCGAGTGAATGAAGGTAGCAATGTTCCTAGGGTTGCAAAACGAAAAATTGCAACGCGCCTTTCACTCGAGCACGTGGTCACTGTCAGTGGTCATAAGGGAGAAATGGCTTAGCAGAGAGGAGCTAGGGTGTGTTTGTCGTTGAGGTTCGAACAATTCTTGGAAGAGAAGCCACGAGTCTCAGATGACCTATGCATTTGGAGAAAGGGCCTGTGTAAGTGGGTTTGGGGTCTACCAGAGACCCGAAGAGTCAATCAGACTCAGTATCTTGATTGATCCTAGACCGGGAGGTCCCGCAGCCCTTAGGATTGAAGGGGGGTCTACATCAAGTGGTATCAAAGAAGAGTTTTTGCTTGTAGACATCAGGCAAAGGAGAGGAGATAAAATGACTCGAAGTTGTATTATGTGTGTGTGACATACAATCAATACAATTCCACCAAGGAGATGAGTGGAACCACCTTTGGTGAATCGAGCTGTAGAAAGGGAGATGTGAGAACTTCGTGCAAGATTAGAGGCGATGGAGGTAGAGCAGAGACGCGCACTTGATGCTGGAGACGTTAGCGATGCAAAGAGCGAATAAGCAGTCGGTGAGAATGTTTCTGAGGAAGGCGCAAGGGAGGATGTTTCCGAAGAACGCTTGTTGAGAGAAGTTCCCATATTGGGAGGCAGGGCCAAAATGGAGTTCCCAATGTATGAAGGCAATTTAGATGTCAAAGAGTTATTGGATTGGATAAGATCCATGGAAAAATATTTCGACTATGAAGACGTCGATGAGGAAAGAAGGGTGAGACATGTTGTCACCATACTAAAAGGACATGCATCGTTGTGGTGGGATGAACTACAGGCTAAGAGAAGAAGCAAAGGCAAGTAGAAGATAAAGAGCCAGGACAGAATGGTAGCCAATTTGAAGGCTAAATTCATTCCCAAATATTATCAGATCAATCTGTTCAGGAAAATGCGTAACCTGAGACAGAAAGGGATGATAGTTAAGGAGTACACAGAGAAGTTCTATAGCATGAACATCAGAACTAGAAAAAGAGAGAGAGATGAAGAAAAAGTTGCCAGATATATAAATGGCCTGAGATATGAAATCCAGGATGAGCTGAGCATGATGTTAGTAACGACAGTGGAGGATGCTTATCAGTTTTCACTGAAAGCAGAGGAAAAGTTGGCCAGAAAACAAAGCCAACAAAGGAGAGGTAAAATCTTGGTCCTAATCAAAAGCAAGGGATTTACCCATGACATAGCACATAAGCTTAAAGACGAGAATGAGAAACCACAAAGTCACTCACAAAGAGGAGGAAGTTCCCAAGAAAGACAGGGTGGTGGAAGAAATTCTTCTAGAGAAAGAGGAAGAAGAGGAGAAGGAGACGTAAGATGTTATGCCTATGGAAAGACATGACACATGTCTTGGGAATGTCCCGAGAAAAAGAAATAAGGAGGAGGTGAATCTCACATTTGAGAAGCACAAAGAAGATACATTGAAGCAGAAGGAGAAGAGGATGGAAGATCCCTGATGTTGAGGAAAGTTCTCTTAAAACCAAAGGCAGAAGTTGAAAGGCCGGTGCAGAGGAACAGTCTCTTCAAAACAACTTTCAAGGCTAAAGACAAAGTATGCAAGGTGATAATTGATGGTGGGAGCACTAATAACCTAGTATCCATAAAGATGGTGGAGAAATTGGAGCTGGAGACAACCGCACATTGAAATCCATACAAAGTCTCATGGTTGCAAAAAGGACACCAGGTAATGGTTACTACACAATTCTTGGTTGAATTTAAGATAGGAGGATATAGAGATGAAATTGTGTGTGATGTAATTCCTATGGATGTGTGTCATATTATGTTGGAAAGACCATTGCAGTTTGACAGAAATGTCATTGACGATGGGAGGAAAAATACATACATGTTAGAGAAGAATGGTAGGACAGACATGTTGCTGCCAATAGAGGAGAAGAGAGTGAAAGAGGAGGCCAACACAAGAATACTTCTCATGAGTGGGAAGGAACTCTTGAAATATGTCAAGGAAGAACAAGAGATGTAGTTTGTTGTGGTGAGGAAACCCAGATTTATCCTTACAAGTACTTCGATGGAGGATTTGCTTGAAGAAATTCAGGAATTGTTGGATAATTTTGTTGACATAGTGGTGGATGAGCTGCCTAGCTCATTACCACCCATCAGAATTATCATTCACCATATTGACTTGATACTAGGAGCAAGTCTTCCAAACAAAGAAGCATACAGATTGACACCTCAAGAGAATGAGGAAGTGAAGAACCAAGTCCAAGAATTGTTAGACAAGGGTTTGGTCAAAGAGATCTTGAGTCCCTATGCAATACCAACTGTGTTGAGTCCAAAGAAGGATGGAGGATGGAGAATGTATACAGACTCAAGAGTCATTAACAAGATCACCATCAGGTATAGATTTCCTTTACCAAGAATGGATGATTTAATGGATTGTTTAAGTGGAGCAAATTTCTTTTCTAGAATAGATTTGAAAAGTGTATATCACCAGATCATAATGAGAGCAGGTGATGAGTGGAAGACATCCTTTAAGACAAATGAAGGTTTGTATGAGTGGCTTGTTATTCCATTTGGATTAACAAATGCCTCAAGTACTTTTATGAGGCTGATGAATGAAATACTGAAAGATTTCATTGGCAAGTTTGTGGTTGTATATATGGATGATATACTAATCTTTAGCAGGACTAAACAGGAGCATTTGAGGCACCTAAAATTAGTGATGAGGAGACTACAACAGGAGAAGCTATTGATAAATCTGAAGAAGTCCTCTTTTATGAAGACATAACTCATTTACTTGGGTTTTGTGATCTCTTCAAATGAACTGAAGATGGATCCAAAGAAGGTGAAAGAAATCAAAGAATGGTCGTCACTAAGGAGCATGTTTTAGGTAAGGAGCTTCCATGGATTAGCGATCTTCTATAGGAAGTTTATCAGAGACTTCAGTGGAATTTGTGCGCCAATGATGGATACACTGAAGAAGAAGAACAAGTCTTTTAAATGGATAGAGGAGGCCGAAAGTAGCTTCAATATACAGAAGGAGAAAGTAACAGAATGACCAATTCTAGTTTTATTGAATTTTGAGAAGACATTTCAAGTGAGATGTAATGCAAGTGGAGTTGCAATAGGATCCATTTTGAGTCAGGATAATAGACCTATCGCCTATTTCAGTCAGAATATGAATGAGACCAAGAGAAAGTACTCCACATATGACAAGGAGTTTTATTCCATAATTCAAGCCTTGAACAAATGGAGACATTATCTTGTCTCACAAGAATTTGTCTTGTATAGTGATAATCAGGCTTTACAATTCATAACCAAGCAGGAAAAATTGAATTAGAGGCATGCAAAATGGGTTGATTTTATGCAGAATTTTACTTTTGTCATAAAACATATCGTTGGGAATGCTAACAAGTTTGTTGATCCATTAAGAAGGAGATGTTTGATTCTACAGGAATTTCAGGTGAAGACCTTGGAGTTTGAACACCTTACTGACATGTATTATGATGATACAGATTTCAAGGAAGCATACGAAGCATGTGTGAACCTTGTGCTAAGAGACAAAAGAAAGTGGATAGAGCACATGATTCAAGAGGGATTGATGTTCAAAGGAAATCAGTTATGCATACCAAAATGCTCAATGAGGGATAACCTTTTGAAGGAAAAGCATAGTGGAGGATTGGCTGGACATTTCGGCCATGATAAAATGTTTGGACAGTTGAGAAGTTCATACTATTGGCCATGTATGAGAATGAAATTGATAAAGTTTGTGAACAGATGTAGAATCTGCCAACATGCAAAAGGGAAGAGACAAAACATTGGATTTTATCAACCATTGCCAATACCAGAGAGGCCTTGGGATGAAATAAGCATGGATTTTGTGTTGGGACTACCAAGTACGCAAAGAGGATTTGATTCCATATTTGTGGTGGTGGATAGATTTTCAAACATGACACATTTTATCCCATGCCATAATATCAGTGACGCAATGCATGTTGCAAATCTATTTTTCAAGGAAGTTGTGAGACTTCACGGCCTACCTAGAAGCATTGTCTTGGACAGAGACACCAAATTTGTTGGTCACTTTTGGAGAAAACTATGGAAGAAGTTGGAGATAGATTTTTCCTTCAGCTCATCTTATCATACTCAGATAGATGGACAGACTGAGGTGGTGAATGAAGTTTGGGAAACTTATTGAGGAGTCTGGTTACTAAACATCATAATCAGTGGGATCAGATTCTTCCACAAGTAGCAGGGATGACTTTAAGGATGGAAATTTATTTTAAAATGTAGAAACCTTGGCGAATCTTACTAATCCTTCATATGCCAACTATAAATGTTTGGCGATATTTCTGTAAAAATATTCAAATTTCTAAGGATTTTATATAGTTTTTATAAAATTTTGGCAATTTTTAGGGTAAAATAATTTTATCCTATAGAATTTGGGCAAATTATTTTTAAAATAGAAAATCTCATTTTTGGAAAAACCATGGAAAATTAGCCCACGAGCGAAATTTAGCCCCTAAAATAATCCATGACAAGCAAAATTTGCATACAATGACTCACCAAACAGGAGCACTGGAAAAATCCCATTCCAAATATTGTATGGAATGCAACCTAGGGGAGTATCTGAGTTGAGAGAATTGGAACCGAGTGAGATCAGGACTGTT
The DNA here is from genome assembly GCA_010110895.2 of Picea sitchensis. Lineage (NCBI taxonomy): Eukaryota > Viridiplantae > Streptophyta > Pinopsida > Pinales > Pinaceae > Picea > Picea sitchensis. The sequence goes on along the minus strand of SNQJ01S0003673.1, from coordinate 5,699 downwards.
GGAGTAGAAGATTTTACTGGAGAAATGCAGAAGCTCCATAGCTAGATCAGAGGACAATTGCAAAGTTCTAACCAAGAATACAGATGCAGAGCTGATCAACATCACATAGAACTTTAATTTGAAGTAGGAGATCAGGTTCTGGAACATCTCAAGAAAGAAAGGTTCCCTAGGGGGACATATAACAAGTTAAAGATTAAGAAGATAGGACCATGTGAGATCTTGAGGAAGTTTGATGGAAACGCCTATGAGATTGAGCTACCATCTGATGTGAGCATATCACCCATATTCAATGTTGCAGACCTCTATCCTTACAGGAAAGATGACAACGAGGGGTTAGAAGATCAAGAGAAGATTCAGTGGGAGAAACAAATGCCTATAACAGAAAAAACACATATGGAGAAGATTGTTGATCAGAGGATTGGAAAACAGACTAGAAAGAAGACCTATTTTTAATATCTGGTCAAGTGGAAGGGACACCCAATAGAAGATGCCAGTTGGAAAAATGAATATGATATCCAGAAGCATGGAAAGTCGATGCAGGAGCTCATGGACAGGAGTCCATGAATTTTTGTCAAGGGGAGTATGATGCAGGAGCATCGTTCGCAATTGCATGGAGCAAGACTTATCAACGTCAAGGAATCTGTATGGGAGATCAATGCTGACAGACACAACAAATATTTTGAAGTCCGCCTTTACTCAACGTCAGAATTAATCTTTGGGGCACGCTTGAAATCATGCCAAGAAAATTTGGAGGCACGCTTGGATGATTATGAGTGAAATGGGAGACTCCACTACAGCTTTGGAATGCGACTGGTCTAGATAGTTGTTAGGTTAAGTTATAGAGTAGACAAGTAGCCAGGAAAAACCCTAAGATCCCTCTATGATAAATGGAGATTTTGTATGCCCGAATGAGGCTAGTCGGTAGTTGGCTAGAATAGAAGTTAGGAAGAGATTTCAATAGTTTTTGTTGTTCATTTACAGTTGTAACCATTTTCACTTATGAATATAACATAGGAAAATTGATCCAATGCATGGTGTGAACATTGTTTGCAATTCTCTATATTGTGTTTTCATGAATGCATCTCATTTTGAGTAGATGGAACTATGAATGCTAGGATAAGTTTCAATTGTTTCTCTTCTATCAAAGTAGTGCAAGTGTGTACAAAGAACGCAAGGAGTGCATTAACAAGATCTGTTTCGATTCCGAAGCTTAGAAGAGATAACAAGAAACATTCCCTTTGCAAGGAGTGCAAAGAGACTGGTGCATGGAGTGCACGGTCATCCACAAGAACCCAAAACCTTGCGTAAGATCTAGTGCAAGGAGTGCATAGATCCAAGATTTGATTAAGTGTTGAAAAACCTTTATAGAAGTCGAAGAACAGAAAAGGGGAACGCTAGGGGGGCGAGAGGAGTTTCTCTTTGAGAAATCCCGAGGATCTGAGTTATCAAAATCTCTGAAACACAAGGAGTGCGTGGGAAATCAAAGTCTTCATGAGACCAAGCTCAAGAGGGGTAACACTTTTCATAAGTGTTAAAGAGATCCAAGAATCGGACTCGTCGAAGGAGCAAAGGTTCGAGACTTTTGAACACCCAGAAGATCTTCTAACTCTGAAGATAGCGTAAGAGCAAGGGGGAAAAGATCGTAGCCGTTCAATCTAAACACTAGAGAATCATAACCGTCCATCAGGAGGAACGTGTGGTGAGTGACCAACGTTTCATTGACTCGTGCTTTAGAGGAGTCAAAGTGCAGAACACTAAGAATTCACAAAGCTCGAATTTGTGACTTGATCTGAGTCGTTGGATCCAAGAGATATTTGGACCGTTGATCGTCTAGGGTGAAATATGGACATTTCGTGGATCGGAGTATCATAGGTGACAATTCTTTCGACTTTGCAAAATGCGAAGTCCCAAAATCATCTTGACCGTCAAACCGAGGGAAGATTTGGACCTTAGATTTCGGCTATCGAGAGAACGAAGGCAAGGAGACTCCAAGGTCGTGAAACGCGAAATGTCGATTTGATCGCAGCCGTTGATCAAGGGAAGATCTGAACCGTAGATCAAGGTTCATCAAGATTTCGGTTATTGGGTGAACAGAGGTAGCAACGCTCCCATGGTCACGAAAGGCGAAATTGTGACGCACCTTTCACTCAAACACGTGGTCACTGCTAGTGGTCACAAGGGAGAAAGGGATTAGCAGATAGGAGCTAGCGCCCATTTGACGTTGAGGTTCGAACAACGCTTGGGAGAGAAGCCGCGAGTCTCAGATGACCTGCGCATTTGGAGAAAGGATCTGTGTAAGTGGGTCGAGGTCTAGCAGAGACCCGAAGAGTCAATTAGACTCAGTATCTTGATCAATCCTAGACTGGGTGGTCACACAACCCTTAGGAGAGAAGGGGGGTCTGCATCACTTTATTTTTCGTCACCATCGACAACAAGATAGAAGAAAATATTAGGAAAAATAATTAGGAAAAAGTAAGTCTTCTGTGTCTATAGAATAGTTGGTGACGGAGTGTATTGTTAAGGTCATAGTGTGTATAGAATCCTTGATTTATTTTATGTGCTCGATTGAGAAAATATACTAAATATATAACACGAAACAACTAACATGACTGAAAAATATAAACACTTCATTAAAAACATACGAGTTTGCAATTGCTTAAGCTCGTCTCAATTAACTAGCATACCCCTGAAGTAGGGGAAAGGAAACACTGAAGTGAATTGGGGTGGTGACGTTGTTTAAATACCATATAATTTTGTCTTTTATGGAAAATGAATACTTCACAAGGTCCATATTCATTCCACATCTAGCAAAATATTTTCAACAATTCTGTAACTCAAAAACTAAATCGCCCTGCATGCCCACCTCCAACAATCACAAATATGTAATCGACTTTCCCAAAGAAAAATGCAAGAGGAAGAAGAGACATGTAAAAATATTAAAGTTACATTTCTTATTCATCCACCCTACAAGATACAATCTCAATAACATTGATATAAAGTGCACAATCAACCATTAGTTGTTGATGCAGTCTTTCCTAAAAAACAAAAAGTCACAATTGTAAGCTACAAAATAAACTCTCCTAAAAGCCACAACATCATCTGCTTAAGTTGTGGGCAGAAAAAGTCATGATTCTAAGCTACAAAATAAACTCATTATTCATGAATTATTGATCAATATGCAAAAAAGAGTATTTTGGATGTGAGTCTAAGCTACAAAATAAAAACATGAATTGTAAGCTACAAAACAAATTCATTATTTATGACTTATTGATCAATTTGCAAAAAACAGTATTTTGGATGCGAGTCTAAGCTACAAAATAAACTCATTATTATGACTTATTGCTCAATTTGCCAAAACAAAATAAAAACCGAGTACTCGAGATGGGTTTTGGGCCATAAATTTGACAAAAGGAAAATGTGTATTCCCTATTCTTTTTGAAGGGTTCAAGAAATATGTGATACTTAGATCATAAGTCCCTCTCAGGATGGTCACGTGTCGAGCAGAGGGTGCAAAAACTCTCCATTGTTCAATCCTGGTTCAAATCACATTTACTCTGTCTAAAACACATGAATGATAGAATTAGAATTTGATAGGGAAAACCAATGCATTCAATGATGCGTGATACCTTTTCTACTAGCAGGAAGAGATGGGAAATGGCAGGGACGAGAACGATTGGATGGTGTTGCAGGTCAGAGGTTAGTGTTTGAAACCCCACGACAGACGCTTTATGCAAACCAAAAATCCATTCTCGTCGCCTTGGTTCTATGTCACCTTGACAAGGATGAAAAGTATAAAAATAATTTTGTCATCAGAATCAACAGGGATGGCTAGAGGTTTGCCTTCGTCTTGAATTATCTTTACAACGACATTGTGTAGCTCCAGGATGTAGACGTCCTGTGAGAGCTCTAGGAGGAGGCTGAGTTCTTCTACCTCACCAGGCTCAGTGCCCTCTGCGAGGAGGAAATTCAGCGGATCGAGGAAGCAAAAGAGGTGACGTGGAGGAAAAATATCAAAATTTTGAAGGAGGAGATCAAGAAGTTCCTCAGCGAGGCGATTCTCGCAAGGTGTCTTCCTTTTCTTAGTTGTTTGTGTCTTGCAATTCGGGGTTTTGATTTAGTTTGTTGCTCATGTATTTGAAGCGTGGAGGATGCATCCATTGAGGAAAAATTATGACTCAAAGTGACTTCATGAAAAGGAAGAGAGCTCTTACCATTTTTAAAACACTTGAGGACCGTGGAATCCAAATTTTGGGGCCATTTTGGTGATAAAGAGTTCCATTGTTGAGGGTGCATCTTGATTTTTGAAAATGATGGCCTAATAAATACCAATACATACACAGGTCACTCTATGCATTAACAACGACAATACATTACATCTCCCACTGTGTCGATGGAGACATTGGCGGTGATGTTCATCTACCCGTTAATAGATGCAATACAGAGCATTGTTTATTGTGCCGGTGGAGACAATGTCGGTGATGTTCATATACACATTAACAAATGGAATACAATGCATTGTTCAATGTGTTGATGAAGACAATGGCGGTGATGTCCATTAAATGGAACAAATGAAATTAGCCATAGAAAACACTGCACACTGAAGATAGCTGGGAGGTCTAGTGTAAAGATTATGATGTGTGGCCTTATGTTATAGGCTTCAAACCGACGACAAAGACCTATCAAGGAACCCTCTCTTATAAAACATCTTTGGTGTAATAATCTCTAGCACATCAACATAATAAGTGGACGGTGAATGCTGATAGGAATCGACTATCTTTAATTACCATAAGTTCACCATGATTCATTATTTTTTTTCATATACAAATTGTTTTAATATGGAAAATATAATAAATACATAAACATTGTTGTTGTCTCACTGTTCTAGGAAATGACTTTTTTCCTGGAAATATATCTGAGCACGAAATCACTATTTTTTGTTGTTTAAAATCCATTTTTAAATGTAGAAATGGATTCAACATGTTGAAAAACCCAATTATACAAAGATTGGATCTAACAATTTTTTGCCGGATTTTAAACTAATATCCTCGAAAAATATCACGAGATAAAAATCATTTCTAACTTTTATACTACAACCATAAACATTATCTACCCATTAATAACAATATGGTTTAATATAAAAATCTAATAAATACATAAAAATTAAAAACTATGGTTATTTTACACAAAAATAAATTAAAATTATAGATTAAAAAAATATAAATTATATATTTAAAAAAAATAAAATATCCATTAAAAAATTAAAAATTATTATATAAAATTAAAATTTATAATTTAAAATTAAAATTTATTAATTATTACACATTTAGATTAAATTAATCTATATTATATGTAAATTATATGCGTCACTCCCAAATTTAAAACAATGCTTCGGGCTATCCACTATGGCAGACTATCCCCTACAGGAACACGTGGAGAAAGGAACTTAGAGGTGGTTGCCGTAAATTTCTTAATCTGGGTGAAAAAGATACGTGGAGATAAGAGATTGGTTGATGGTTGAAGAATATGTGTTAGGGTATTATTGGCTATTGACAGACGACGAAAACTCTGAGAGGAATCTCCCCTTATAAACACCTTCGGTGTAATTAAGCGAATATTAACTATTTTAAGGAAGTGTATTGCTTTTTTCATGCATGAAGTCCCAAACTGAGTCGTGTACCCTTGACACCTAAATATACGAT
>SNQJ01S0003672.1:206015-226951 GCA_010110895.2 Picea sitchensis | reverse complement strand
AAAGGTCCTCAATACTTGGGTTTCAATCACAATGGAAGCGCCCAAAAATTCCAAGGAGGAAACCTTTGCTTCTCTTCTCCAAAAATGTTGCTCAAAAATGTTGAATCTGCAAGAGGAAAACACTCAACCAAGAGTGAATTTAAAAGCGGAAAACACCCAACCAAGAGTGAATTTGTTGTCAAAAGGACAAAAAAAATGCCTAAGGTGGAAATTTCAACTCCAAAGGATAAAAAGAAAGACATTAAGATTCATGAACAATCCCTGATTGAAAATTTTACAGGCCTATGTTTTAGTCGACGAGTTGTTCAGGTTTGGCACATCAATCATTGGGGTTCCTCATGAGAAATGTTTTTTTCTTGTTTATATTTTAAAGTGTAGAAGCTAGAGATCAAATTTTCAGATCATGGCCATATTTTATGGGCTCTAGGGGTTTTTTTCTTTCCCATTGGTCCTTGGATTTTGACCCGAATATGGAGATCACGATCGTTCATGTATGGGTCAAGTTTTTGCATCTCCTTGTGATTTTATGGGATAAAGCCACTCTCAAATATATTGGAGACAAGTTGGGTCACTTCATTGACCAGGGTAAGATCAAATGGGGGATGTATACTTGTGCCAGAATATGTGTGGAAGTGGACCTAGAAAAGGGTCTCCCATACACGATTCAACTCAATATGGAAGGTTGGAGTCATCTTCGAGCCCTGGACTATGAAAATATTCCTTTTAAGTGTAATATTTTCCATGAGCATGGCCAGTTTGAAAATAAATCCCCAAGAAATGTGAATCATAAAGTCCCATGAAGCAAGCTCCTCCTCCCCAGAGCAACAAAGGACAAGAAACCTTCCAAACTATGTCTAGGAGGTGCAAGAAACAATAGTCCAAGGGACCCCAATTTGTGATGTCAGGTTCATATAATCCAGACAACAACATATATGAAATTCTTGAAGAATGAGAGGAAGAAGAACAGGGAAGATCAAACGCTCGCTTTGAACCAAAAGAAGAAGATCAAAAGGAAACATAGAATTATGCTCCTTCGTTCGTGGATGAGCCTTTTTTTGTGGGTACAAACCCACCTAAAAGAAGAATTCAGGAGATGATTCAAAAGAAAAATCATATGAAGCTGAAGTGAAGTCCCTTGATAGTCCCAACTCCCCCTCTTTAGTGGAAATTCTAAAAAAAGATTGTTTCCCCGCTCATCCATTAACAAGAGGAAGAAACTCAAATCGAGACAGGATTGTTCTCGAGGCCGAAAAGAATATTTGCATAGGTCGTCGGGAAACCATTAAATCTCTTTTAAAATAATTATGATATATCTCTATATTTTTCTTTGTAATCAATTTGTGAGAATCTATTCATGTACTAAAATTATTTTGGTCTAAATGGTAACATGTAAGAGAAGTCAGAATGTAGTTTCTATAGCATGATTTGAATCCTTTGTAGCATAAGAGATTACTAATTTTGATTTTCAAAGCGCTCGATCATATTTATGTAGATTTCTATTTGCAATAGCAACAACTCCCTTTTTTTAATGAATATATATTCTATTTTGGTCATAATAAAAAAAAGTACTTCTTCATAGTGATGGTACAATTTCAATTATAAGGGTTCTCAAAAGCCCATGTTTTTTTTGTAAGCACATGGGTCTAATTATATTAATCTATCATACGAAAATTGATACAAAAAATATTTGTTGTTGGCTTGTTGCCCAGGAAACCAGAGCAACAACAAAGAAATAAGTCATTTATCCATAGAGTTTGAAGGAGGTTCTTTAGAGTACCCTGTCTAGTTAAAAAAATAGTAAAATGAGAGAACTAGAGCTTGTAGAAAGCTCTGTTATATCTACTACTTTGTATCATCATTCAAAACAGAAAAAAAAATCTACATATTGGTCAGTGAGATGGGGGATTTGCAATTGAGTCCTGAGGAGGATCACGTGCTCATTACGCAATGATTTTCGAGGCTAGAACATGATAAAACTCTAATCATGTTTAAAATTCTAATCATGTTTAAAATTCTACCAGATTCTTATCAGGTTGTGGTAAAAAAGATGATACTTTTGTTGCAAAATTAGCTTACTCCAACATTACGCTAGAACATGTTACCTTAATGGAACCATTTATTAAGTGAACAAACTCAACCTTTCTAACAAATCCATTTTTTAAATTTTTTTGTCATGTTACCTTACTGGAACGAGTTAATAAGTGGACAAACTCAATTTTTCTAATAAATCCATTTTTTTAAATGTTCAATCATAATATACTTTCTTTTTTTTTTAATTATAAAATCTCAACTATCTTAAAATGAACCAAAATCTTTAAAAACAAAATTCCATAATGAAAATTTACATTACACTATTAACAAAATTATTCCATATTAAAAAATACAAAAACTACCAAAAAACAATCCACTTATTAATGTATTCCCTACTTTAATATCATAACTCTACATTTTGGCCAACTTCTCTATTCAAGTCTCAAAGGGATTATTAATTTTAAAATACTCCATATTGTTTATATATAGTGACAGTGTTTATGCATAATAATTATAATGGTTAAGAACATGTGTTTCCTCTTAAAAGGTCACAAGTTCAAATCCAGAGGGGGGTAGGGTATGTATACCTCCGTAAACTTTACCAGTCAAATCGTTGGGCGGAGGGGGATCCCTTGTCCCACAAACAAGGGGGTCTCATACACCAATTTAGTGTGACTTGACGGTGACCTTAAAAATAGATTATTATTATTATTAATAACTCAATCATTTCAAAATATAACAAAAACACGTAGTAGATAAGTGCAAGTGTGGGAACTTAATTATGTGTAATAATTATAATAACTCAATCATTTCAAAATATAACAAAGACACGTAGATCTAGTCCAAGTGTGGGACCATACTAATTAAAGGTGGGAATGGATTTTTGGTAACTCCACGTAAGTTACTCGCTTACCGTGCTTTAGGTCCCACTAAAAAGGTAGATAGGTTGCAAGTGTGGTGGACCCCTCTTCCCACGCATCTCATGTTACGTTTACGTTTTTTAAGGATTTTGATATAATTAATAATTAATATTATATTTAGTATTTAAGTAAATTAATATATGAAAAATATATTTATATAGACAATATTTAAATAATTTAATGTTTATGTATATAGGATGATGATTGTTAATATTTATTAAGATAAATTTCAGTTTATTGGATTTAAAAAATTGTAAGGAATTGATTTATTTTAAAATACTATTTTTATGTTTGAAATAAATGAAGAGAAGTTTTTTTAAATTTCTATAGTTTTGAAGAGTTAAGAGGGTAGGAAAGTTAGTTAAGAGAAAATGTTTTTCATTCTTCATCTTTTTAGTATTACAAAGATGACAAAAATATTATCCCGCAACATTTTATGAATTGTCCAATTCTCATTTCACTATGGAGCTCATGAGAGTTCATTCTTATTTTAAGAATGTTGATTTTATTCTTTACGCTGGTTATAACAAAAAAATGTTTCTAATCTTCTAAATAAGGGTATCATTGTAAAACTCTAATCGTGTCCAAAATTTCTACAATTGGGGGAGATTTGGTCCAACTTTGGGAAGCAATATGCAGATCTGGAATGGACTGAAGGTTTTAAATTTAAAGTCATTGCCCTCATTGCAACATATATTGTTTTTGTTTAGTAGAGTTCGTGTAGGGCTAAGGTGCAACCTTTTGTGCCTATCATAAGATAATAGAGGGCCAATTAAATGGCTACCCCATCATCTCACACCATTGTTTTCACTATTAGGCAAGATATTTTGAACAAAATCTAGTCAACATGGTTCCTCGCAAGGCCCTACAAAAGCTCATCCCGAAGGTGGAACATAAGGTATTGAAATCTCCATGATGAAACCCCTGTTGATATTCATGATTTTATATGTTTTTACATCTGTAATATGTTGAAAAAGCACACACTAGTAGGTTATTTTGTGGGGAAAATCCCACTAAACGTTGTGATTAAAGCTTGGGCCAAAGAGGCATGGGGACCCCAAGGATGGATTTGTAACTCCATTCACAACATGACTAAGGTTTTTCATAGTTTTGATTTTAGGAAGAAAACCATTGTTACGAAGTAATCTCTTGTGGCCCATGGATGTGTCAAGATGGGTTGTTTTTGTTGAATGTGATGAAGATTTTTTCAACGAAGAAGCCTCCAAGATGTATTGCTTGGTATGGGTAGAATTCCTAGGGATCCCTGTGCAATTTTGGGCATTTTTGGAGCATATCTCAACCCTAAACAACAATTTCATTTGCCATAAGCCGAAGACATATTTTAACACATGCCCCTAGAAAAGGGTATGCCTTCAGGTTGACATCTCCAAGGATTTAAAAGACACTCTGTCCATTCAAACAGAAGGTTGTGTTATTTGATAGTCAACACAATTTATCAGTCTTCACAACCCTTGTTTCAGGGGTCAAATCCCACACCATAGAATAAAATATTGTCCTTTATCAATGAAAATTGACCCCCCTATGCCTTTAGTCGCTAGCCTTGCTCTCCAAACCTTGCACACCCAATGGCATATGAAGAGTGGTGGATGGATGAAATTGATTAATAAGGGGAAACCCACTAGGCCCAACACTCTAAGGCTCAACCCTAGAAGAATAACTCGGTTTTACAACCTTCCCTTAGGCTAGCCTATAATAAGCTTATTAACTCCATTGTGGTTAGGGACAAACCTAGAAGCTCCCAACCCACTACTTAGCGAGTGAGTGGGCACTAATGGGGCTAATATCCACCCTTGAAGTTGATTGTTTCTAAAACACTCATGTGTGATCACAGTCACAAGAAGCTGAGGAGCATAAATTTAAATGATTATTTATTGCCCCAAATGCAGATTGTGAATTCTCCAAACCCCTTCGATGCTCTATTGGGTTGGAAGGGGAGGGAATGGGTTTTCTTCTTAATCTGTCTGTTGAATATAATATCATGGAACATCCAAGGGCTCACTTATCCTTATCGCAAATTCATGGTTGAGAGAGTAAGAAATGTTGTTTTTGGTATTGCTATTTTCTATTTGCAACAACTTAAAGGCACTAGTTTTTGCTTAATTTGTCCCTTCAAGTTATTTGGTCAAACTTTGTTTATTTTTTCTCTAACCATGATAAAACCTGAGGGGGAGATGCACCTCTTGTGTTTCCAAAATGGATAGAGGCCATTATCTAAGATGAGGCAAACCCTACCAACTATGTTTTCTAAATCTTATTTGATTTCAAAGGTCAAATGATGTTGGTGAAGGGAAGCTCTTTGGGACAGACTTGTTGAAGAGCTCCTAGAAGCTTGTTTGTTGTTCTAAGGTGATTTCAACAACGTGTAAACACAAGAGAATAAGAACATATCCCCCCTACTCAAATACCCCCAAGGGAATAATTGGCCTAAAACATAGTCAAAGTTAGACTTGGTTTATACGAGTCTAACAAGTTTCACTGAAAATACTCATTGAAGCTTTGGTTCACATGGTTTAGCTTCCAAAAAGGAAACACAGAGGTCACGAGAAGATTGGATAGAACAATGTTGTCATAGCAACATTTATTTTCTTTGGACATGAGGGAAGGAAATTAATTCAAGTAGTGGAAGATAACACCTTATGTAATCACCAACCAATAGTTTTCTCCATTTATTGGGGATTTGAAAGGCCCATGGTGTTGAACTCTTGGTTTATATTGATTAGCTCTCATATAAAGCATAAATAATGTGTGGAAGCTATCCAAAGAATTCAAAACCAAGTTTGAGACCTTGAGAAGATAGAGGTTGGATTCTCTAATGCGAACATTCCATGAGAAGAGTCATTGCCTTTCTGAGAGGTTATGGTAGGTATTGGGTGATGAACTGAAGAGGGAAACACAATGGTCAAAAGAAGGATACAGAAGGAAATGTTGAAGGAGCTTTAGGAAGTTTCAATAATGCTTTAGCCTCTTTAGTAAACACTATCCGACTAGAGAGACCAAGTTGAGACATACATTAAAGGTTGATGGCTCTAATAAAGAAAGGGATGGGAAAATCAAAGCCAAACTTCTTTGGCTTAAGATAGGTCACATGCGTAATCATGTCTTTTTCAAATCCCTCAATTCAAAGGAAGTAATGGAGTGTATCGAGGCCCTCAAATTTGAAGGTGACATAATCACTAGAAAGGTGAACATTGAAAATTATTTTGTTAAGAATTATAAATTAGTTTTTAAATCACACCGAATCACAAAGGAAATAAAGGTGGCCATGCATTCATATATTCATGTAGTCCTAAGAAACTTAGATGCAAGAAGAAGAACATGTGTGTGATCCCTTAAAGGGCCAACATTGGATGAACTGGCAGTTTCCCTCAAAGAGACGGTTGATAATAAATCCCTTGGACAAGGTGTATTTCCATGCAAAATTTATAAGGTCACTTAGGACTTTGTGGGCTTTGATATCCTCAAGGTGTACAAAGAGGTTCTTCATGCCAATACACTTGGCATTGGTATCAACAAAGCAATAATCAAGCTCATTCTAGATATGGGGGAACTGGATCTTATGCCATGTTGGATGTCAATAATTCTTCTGAATGCCTCATACAAAATCTTGACAAAAGCACTAGCCTTATGGATGGAGCACATACTCCCAAAAATGATAAGGCCAAAGTAGAAAAGGTTTATCAAAGGCATGCACTTTTTGGATAATGTCATTGTAGTATGGTAAGGTATAGAAGGGACCTAGAACTAGGTCTCCAATGCCTCTTCATCAATTTTGATTTTGAACAATATTATGACATTGTAGAGTGACCTTTCATCCTCACCATGTTAACGAACCTTGGATTTGTCCCTTTATTTATCAAAGTGGTCAAAACCTTGTTTTATGAACTAATACCTTTCCTTTCCATCAACCAAGTCAAATATAAGGAAAATGGTTTTTTCAGCTCCATTTTCCAAGGTTGGCCTTTGGCTCTAGCCCTATATGTGATGGTTATTGAAGACTCAACTACTACATCCATAACATAATGTCTCAAGGACTTATCTAAGGCATTCCCCTTCCTATCCCAAATGAAGTTCAACTTGTAAATTGACACTTTTCAAACAACTCTTTTCTTATTATCCTCAAAGAGAACTAATCCTTATACAATACCATGCACTGCTTGCAATTTTTTTTCGAAGCCTTGGGATCAAATTTTAAATCAACCAAGACTCAATGTTGTTGTCAGAGATACTGGGAAACCTCACACTAGCTTGTAGGTCGGGGATGGACATAACTATAGAGTGGGTAGATGTTTAAATTCCTCGGAATTCATTTCACCTTTGAAACCTCCATATAGTAGTTATTAGAATAAGAGGTGTTCAGAGTGTTAAAAAATGACAAATGGGTTCTAAAACCAATGTCCCTCACAAACAAATTTCGAATATGTACTAGGTTGCTTGTAGCCATTCATGTGCATTACTCTTCTTGTTGGGTCCCTTTGGCCCATGCCTATGCTAAATTAGAAAAAACTTCTCAATTTTTATGTGGCCTAACTATAGTGGGGACAAAGGCTTCCATAGGGTCAATTGGAACTTCTATTTCACTCCTAGGGAGAAAGGAGGTATGGGTATTCTAGTCACTCGAATACAGGGTCTGTCATTGTAACGTCCCTAACCATCAACCCCACTGTTGGGCAACGCTACTAGGCAGAATAACACTTATAAAGTATGCATTTAAATGAAGTTAAATGACTTAACACAGAGTAAACACATAATTACCGCTAACATACATAATTAATTAGAATTAACAATAATTCTACTTGCAACAGAATACATGATAATATTACAAGAATCACAGGCATGCATTTTAATTAAAATTAAACGCATAATGATACTTATCTTTGAAATTGTAGTAACTCCACCAACTACATGCAAACCTTCCACGAACCTCCGAGCCTTAGACCACGTTGCTCATCATGCTTAGCAGTGGGTCACCCCCGAGCTGGGACTAAGATCCACCCAAGGCAAGGGAATCTTAGACTAAGCTGAGGTTACAAGACAAATGCACAGAGCAACCAGAAGGATTCTCTCCAGGAGCCTTCTTACGCCCACTACTCACAGACTCTCATTCCCCACATGCATGTTCCACTCGGGAGTATACACCTTCACAAGAACAGTCCATCGGTGCTTCACCTCCCTCTCTGGGTCTCGACAACAGGCCGGATCAGGAATTCTCAGAGCTTTGTAGCTGGTGCTGGACTCTCTTTGGGAGAAAACCACTTCCCAACAGACTCTCTCACCTGGAGAGAGATGATCACAGGCCTGACAACCTGCCTCTTCAACCACGGGCCTGACAACTCGCTTCTTCAACCAGTTTCAACCCAATTGTCGCAAGGTGAGGATAACAACAACACAACTCCACTCAGGAAAAAGAGAAGACAACAACCCAAAGACAATTCGGGTACGGACTCGGCTCTGCAAGGGTGGATAGGATGGGCTCACAGGATACACAGGTGACACAGCTCAATCGACGGGTTTGCCACTGGTTTCAGGGTGCATGACAAGGAATCAACGTAGAGGTCGAACACAGACTCAAACAGTTCAGATGGCGGATACATCAGCTTCTCAGGAAAACATTACGATTTTCTGGTTTCAGAGTTGCATGAGGGTATGCAGAGATCAGACGCAGACGTGCAGCAGGACAAACATTGGATGCCCGAAAAATGGAGAACAAACCCCCATCACGGCTCAATTCCTGGGTTAAATTACACGTGCCTAGGCCAACACATGTCACCCATGAAATTGCATGCACTCTATCAAGTATGCGTTCCCTTTTTCCAGGAACTTAGGATAAAAATATACCTTTCACACCACTTTGGAATAATAATAAATTATTATTCAAGGACTTAAGCCCCTAAGCTTAGCCCCTCTTTCCAACCTTTCAGCCCCTTTTCCCTTACCCACCCTATGGAAGTTTATTCCCCCATCACTCTTTCTTCATGGTCGGTCTGCACGCAACGATGTTTAATCTTTATTAATGTTTTGCATAATTACATATACAAAAATAGGCTCCTGACCTATAACACTTAGGCTCTCCGACCTAATAAACACATAAGCCCACCAACTTATCAATACTCAGCTCACCAGCCTACAAAACATGATTACAATTCATAATATAACTGGGGCACGTCCTTGGGGTATTACAATCCCCTCCCCTTATTTTTGCACTGTTCTAAGTGCAACTCTTTACACAACATCAACAATATTGTCAAAATCTTCAAAAAGATGTGGGTATTCTGCCCGCATAGCATCTTCATGCTCCCATGTCGCATCCCGAGGACCGTACCAGGTCCACTGGACCTTTACAAGCCCTATGGCTCGATTCCAGAGCTGTTTGCTTTTCCGGTCCAATATGCGCACATGATGCACTTGTAGGACACCTGTTTGCTCCACCTGAATCACATTCCAATCGGTTACATGATTAACATCAGGTATATATTTCTTAAGCAATGAAACATGAAACACATTATGTACAGTCATGGATGCAAGTAATGTAGGCATATATGCAACTGGCCCAATCCTTTCTAGGATTTCAAATGGCCCACAAAATCTGGCTGCCAACTTGGTGTTGTTTCCCAATTTCAGGGAACTTCTATTGGCTTTCACTGTCAGGAAAACATGATCACCCACTTTAAACTCTCAGTGGGTTCTGTTTTTATCAACATACATTTTATGTCTGTCTTGGGCAGCCTTTAAATTCTGCTTAATTTTTAGCATTTGTTCTTCCATTTTCTTGAGAAACTCTGGCCCAAATACTGCTCTATTAGCTGGATTATCCTAGCTTAATGGAGTATTTCACTTTCTGCCATAAAGTGCTTCAAATGGGCTCATCTTCAATGATGCTTGATACCCATTATTGTAGGCGAATTCTACCAAATGTAGGTAGTCTTCCCATTTCGATGGTTTGTCCATCACATACATCCTTAGCGTGTCTTCTATTACTTTGTTCACCATCTCTGTCTGTCCATCAGACTCTGGATGATAAGTTGTGCTAAAGTTCAGATTCGTTCCAAATCCTTTGAATAACCCTTTCCAAAATTTGGAGGTGATTTTTGGGTCCCTGTCAGACACAATTGTCTTGGGAATAATGTGCAATCGTGCTATTTCCCTCATAAAAATATCAACAACATTAGTTGCCTTGTGATTAGTCTTTAATGGAATAAAATGGTAAGCTTTCATAAGCTTGTCCACCACCACCATGATTGCATCATGTTGTTTTCCGGTTCTAGGCAATCCTGTGATGAAATCCATTGCCACCGCTTCCCACTTCCACTTAGGAATGGGTAAAGGCTGCAACAACCCTGTTGGGTGCCTGTGCTCAGCTTTAACCTTATGACACTCCATACATCTAGTGATGTATTCAAAAATATCTTTCTTCATACCTGGCCAAAAGTAATGTCTCTTGACTGCTACCATAGTTTTCTGATATCCAGGGTGCCCAACATAAGGCACATTATGCATTTCATTGAAAATCATAAGTTTTAAGTCCTGGACATTAGGTACATAAATTATGTTCTTGTACAGAAGTGTTCCGTCAATTTCCAATTTATAATTTTCCACTTTCTGTGGCATCTCACCTTGCTGTAGTTTTGCTACCAAATCCCTGTACTGCAAAACTACATTTGCATCTTCCAAAATTCTGCTTTTAATATCAGTTTGGTACATGATAATGGTTGTAGCATGTAATTCGTGTACTCTCTTGCTGAGTGCATCAACCACTTTATTCTCCTTCCCTTTGATATGCTTGATATCAAAATTGTACTCACAAAGAAACTCCAACCACCTACTCTTCCTAACATTCAAGGTTGGCTAATCAAACAAATATTTCAGACCGTTGTGGCCTATTATCAGTTCGAACCTCCTTCCCATGAGGTAATTCCTCCATTTATTTAGAGCGTGAACGATGGCTGCCAACTCTAAATCATGAGTTGCATAGTTGCTTTCGTTCTCTTTCAAATTTTTGGATTCATAACAAATTCTGAATCCATTATGACTGAGGACTCCTCCCAGTCCTTCTTTGCATGCATATGTGCACACCACAAAATCTTCATTTGGGTCTGCAATCCTCAGGATTGGAGCACTAGTTAACAGTTGCTTCAATTGCTGGAATCTTCTCTCACAATCCTTTGTTCACTGAAACTTCTTCTCCTTCCTTTGTAAGGAAGTGATAGGGTAAGCTATCCTTGAGAACCCTACGATAAACCTTCTATAATAACCAACTAGACCCATAAAGGATCTAACTTTTGTCACGTTCTTTGGTGCTGACCATTCTGTGATGGCCTCAATCTTCTCAGGATCTACAACTATCCCATCCTTTGAAATAATATGCCCCAAGTAATGGATCTGCTCCTGATAAAACGAGCACTTGCTCAACTTGGAATACAGTTGTTTCTCTCATAGCACCTACAACACCATCCTCAGATGTTGTTCATGTTCTTCCTCTGACTTGGAATACACTGGGATGTCATCTAAAAAGACTATGAAAAACTTGTCTAGATAGTCCCTGAATACACCATTCATTAAATACATAAAAAAAGAGGGTGAATTTGACAACCAAAATGGCACCACTATGAACTCGTAATGACCATACCTTGTTCTAAAGGTTGTCTTGCTGATGTATTCATCCTTTATCCTTACCTGGTGATATGCCGACCTGAGGTCTATCTTCGAAAATATCTTGGCATCCTTCAACTAATCAAAGAGATCATCAATCCTCGGCAGAGGATATTTGTTCTTAACAGTCACTTTGTTTAACTTTCTGAAATCTATACACAATCTCAGCGTCTCGTCCTTCTTCTTCATGAACAAGACCGGGGCACCCCAAGGTGACACACTTGGGCATATATACCCCTTCTTCAGAATCTCTTCAAGCTGCAATTGCAACTCTTTTAGCTCTGGTCTACTCATTCTGCAAGGAGCTTTTGACACTGGAGCTGCTCTAGGCATCAAGTTTACAGAGAAGTCAATATCTCTCTTCGGGGGTAGTCCGGGTACCTCCTGAAATACATCTTCAAACTCCTTTAGTGCCACATGATCTCCAATATTTGAGACCTCATCCTTAGATGCTTCCTCCACATGTGCTACAAATAATTGACAACCTTTCCTGTAGCACTTCTTCAACTGCGTTGCTGAGATTTCTCTAATAGCAACAACTATGGGAATTTCTTGAACTGTTCTCTGATTCCCTTCCTCATCCAGGCAAGTGAATGCCTTGTTACGATAGTCCAAGATGGAATGGTGTTGGTCCAACCAGTCCATCCCAACTAGGCAGTCATAAGAACCTAAAGGAAAAATGTTCAATTCAGCCTTTGTGCTCAGTCCATTCATGTCCACTAGACAGAACTTAACTAACTCAATAACTTTTCTCTTGGTTCCTGTAGCCAGCTGCACTAACAAAGATTTTCATGTTTGCTTCTCGACAAATGAAAACTTTCCACCACTCTAGGATCTACATAACTATGGATAGCCCCTAAATAAATTAAAATAGTAAATGGTTGGTTGTTAATCATACCTTCCACTTCAATCATGTGCAACTGATATTCAACTTACTTGTTGTCCAGGGTTGCGTACATCCTTGGCATTCTACTGCCCATGTCTTCCACTGTTTCATCATGTTGAACATTATGGACAACTCTCACTTTGCCATTTTTATGGGGACAATCTCTGTACTTATGGTTTCCATGACAACCCCAACACTGAATAGGTGTTTTCCTTGGCCTTTGTCCCCCTACGTCAACCATTCTCGACTCTCTAAACGATGGCTGTTCTTGAGGACTGTTTCTGAAAAAGGGAGGTTTGTTTCCCTTCCACCTCTACTCTTTCTTAATCTTCTTCTGGTCATCCCAAGCCTTCCGAAAGGTAGGCTTTTCTCTTTGTTGTTCATATAATCATTTCTCTCTTCTTATCGTTTCTTCCATAGTTTTTGGGTCATCATACTGAATCTTGTCCCCAATGGAAGGTGGAAATCCACTCAGATACCTTTGAATCTTGACAGTCTCATCTTTGATGAATGAAACATACTTCAATAATTCCAAAAACCTTCATTCATATTCATCAATGGTCATGCTTCCCATCTTGAGTTCAAAGAACTCTTTCATCTTTATGTCATAATATCTTTTAGTCAAGTATTTCTTCTCAAAATACCTCTTGAATTATCTCCAAGTGATATCTTTCTCTCTAATGTGTTGCACTTGCACAAGTTGATAGCACCACATGGATGCTTTTCCTTTCAGTTGATACATCACAATTCTTCCTTCTGCATGAGAGGGATAATTCTGCAGTTGGAAATATTTCCTCAGCCAAGCAACCATGTCTCAGCATCTTCCTCCTTCTTATGTTGTCCATCAAACGTAGGAGGCTTAATCTTGTTCCTTTGTCCCTTCAGTTCATCCACTTCATATCTCTTGTGCCTTGTGGTGGGAGATGGGCTTGAACTACTGTGTGCCCTCCTCTTGGAGCGAACTTGGGAGTGATGATGTTGTCTACCAACACTCCTTTATCTTCTTCCTTCATAAGTCTGGTGGCTCCCTGTTTTTCTCGAGTCTCTCTCCTTGTCCAACTTATTTTCTATTCTCTCCAGAATCTTCATCAACTTTAAGTTGAATTCTCCCTGTTGTTCCTTAGATTTCATGAGCTTTCTGCTATCTGCTCATTGAGTTTGGGCATCTTTCTGTAATCGTTCAATGATTTTCATCATATTCCCTTCCTTATCTATCTCTTCTCCATGCCCATTGGAGTTTGACCCTTCAAATCCCAAATGAGCATCCATCCCTTTAGCTTCGTTCTCTGAACTGAAAGCATTATGTGTCTCTTCCATTTCTTTTGCACTCAGTGGAAATTCTATTCGGTTTTGGCACTCATTAAACTTCTGCAAATACAATGTGCAGACAACCGGAATTTGTCGGGCCATTATTCCTTAACAAATCCCATATCATTCATAAAAAAACCTGATTCAAGAAAACGTTCAGTTTTCATTCTCTGTGATTCTTGTTCAATCAAGAATTCTCATGGATTTCTTCTTTCAGAGATCTGCTTTGCTAAGTTTTCAGGCACTAACCCCTTTCTCTCAGTTCCCCAACCCACATGACCATGGGTCGTGACCAAGCACTAGATCAATAAGCGCGCACTCTGGCCTTTGGCCTTCAGCTTCGGAAGATTTCCAAGAATAACACAACAATCACTCAGAGTTTCGAGTTACCGAACTCACGCAGTAGGGTGGATCAACAGTCCACGTCTACCCAACATCCTACGATTGACACTTGTTGTGGAACCTCAGGCGTCTGAGTTCTGGGACTTCGAGACTTCGAAATATTTTCACATCCGCACACCCCGAACCATTAATCTCCGAACATTCCCATGTCACCTTAGGTGATGTTATTATGTTACATCACTTAACGTTTTCCCAATTGCGGGGGCATGCAATGGTGGTTTGGAGTAACCCGCCTTTCATCCCGCAATTCTTTTGACACTGACACGTAAACCCTTGGTGAAACCGTGGTTTGGATTGCAGGACCGCCTTGGATAATTATCTTCTGTGCAACTTGGGTCCCCACAATGTCTCCTAGTCGTTGATCTTGATGTATCGTGATCAACGCCACTGTGGGTCCTCCTACCCTTAACTTTGTTACGTAACTTCGGGTCGCACTCACCATGCTCACATAAGATGCCACATGGCAGAATACTAGCGACTGATACGTGGTCCATTCATATGGGTGACACTCGTCACGTTCCAAATGCCATTTCAATCTTCCACGAGTTCTAAGCCCACTGACATGTGGCACACATCCTATGTGTCCATGTCACCTCCAAGTGATGTCATCATGACTCACTGCTTCAACTCTTCGGGCTTCGGGAGTTTCAACTCCTTTACGCTCACTTTTTCCCGGAGCGCTTTCTCCCAGACTTCACGATCTACCGACGCGTGTCCTCCTTCACGATCAATGGCTATGAGTGACTTAGACACTTTGAGCTTCGAGAGTTTCAAACTCACAACACTTGCCTCCTCTTAAAGTACTTCCACCTGAAGTACACGATCTCTTGACGCGTGTCCTTCAAAACAGACGATTGCGATCTACTTCGGGACTTCGGGAGTTTGTCACACTCCACACTATAAATCCTCCGAAGTGATTTTCCTTTGCCTTCCTGGACACGGATCTAATGATCAGGCTCTTTTCCTACGATCTACGGTGTAGATCTCTTTCGGAAGTTTATGCCTCGGCGCATTACACTTCTCTCGACTGCTAAACTCCAAAAGGCTTCCAGGATAACCCTCCTGCACCTTTTCCGGATCTGACGGTTGTAAAGGACTTTCCTTTTTCCCAAACAAATCCTATATCTCCAACATCCCAAGTTTTGAGCGCCCTCTATCTGTGGTCAAATACCACGTCGGCTGCGGTTTTATTCTACTGCTACTCCTCCTGAGCTTCGTAACATGACCAAGTAACCCCTTGGCACTCGAAAACATTCTAAGGTTTGAAATTGGTTCCATATGAACACCATTTCCACTCGAAACCTTGGGTCCAAAGACCACTTATTCAACCCATCCAGGCTCAGCGTTGAAACCATGGGCTCTGATACCATATTGTAACGTCCTCGACCATCAACCCCCCTGCCGGAAAAAGATACTACGCAAAATAACACTTATAAAGTATGCATTTAAATGAAGTTAAATGACTCAACACAGATTAAACACATAATCACCACTAACATACAAAATTAATTAGAATTAACAATAATTTCACTTGCAACATAATACATGATAATATTACAAGTATCACAGACATGCATTTTAATTGAAATTAAACACATAATTATACTTATCTTTGAAACTGTAGTAACTCCACCAACTACGTGCAGACCTTCCATGAACCTCCCAGCCTTAGACCACACTGCTCATCATGCTCAGTAGTGGGTCACCCCCGAGATGGGACTAAGCTCCACCCAAGGCAAGGGAATCCTAGACTAGGCTGAGGTTACAGGAAAACTACACAGAGAAACCGGAAGGATTCCTTCCAGGAGCCTTCTTACCCCCACTACTCACAGACTCTCATTCCCCACATGCCTGTTCCACCCGGGAGTATACACCTTCACAAGCACAATCCATCGGTGCTTCACCTCCCTCTCTGGGTCTCGACAACATGCCAGATCAGGAATTCTCAGAGCTCTGCAGCTAGTGTTGGACTCTCTCTGGGAGAAAACCACTTCCCAACAGACTCTCTCTCACCTGGAGAGAGCTTCTCACAGGCCTGACAGCCTGCCTCTTCAACCACGATCCTGACAATCCGCTTCTTCAACCAATTTTAGCCCAATTCCTGCAAGGTGAGGATAACAACAACACAATTCTACTTAGGAAAAATAGAAGGTAACAACCCAAAGATAGTTCAGGTACAAACTCAACTCTATAAGGACGGATAGGCTGGGATCACATGATACAAAAGTAACACGACTCAATCCACGAGTTTCCCACTGGTTTCAGGGTGCGTGACAAGGAATCAATGCAGAGGTCAAACACAGACTCAAATGTTTTAGATGGTGGATACGTCGGCTTCTCAGGAAAACATTACGGTTTCCTGGTTTCAAAGTTGTGTGAGGGTATGCAAAGATCAGACGCAGACGCACAACAGGTCAGACAGTGGATGCCTGAAAAATGGAGAACGAATCCCCATCACAGTTGGGTTAAATTGCATGTGCCTGGGCCGACACATGTCGCCCATGAAGTTGCATGCACTCCATCAAGTATGTGTTCCCTTTTTCCAGGAACTTAGGATAAAAATATACCTTTCACACCACTTTGGAATAATAAAAAAATATTATTCAAGGACTTAAGCCCCTAAGACTAGCCCCTCTTTCCAACCTTTCAACCCCTTTTCCCTTACCCACCCTATGGAAGCTTAGTCCGCCATCACTCTTTCTCCGTGGTCGGTCTGCACGAAGCGATGTTTAATCTTTATTAGTGTTTTGCATAATTACACATACAAAAACAGGCTCCTGGCCTATAACACTTAGGCTCTCCGACCTAATAAACACATAATCCCACCAACTTATCAATACTCGTCTCACCAGCCTACAAAACATGATTGCAATTCACAATATAACTGGGCCACGTCCTTGGGGTATTACAGTCATTATGTGCCAAGTGGTTCATTAGTGTAGTCAAAGGAAAATAAACCTACAAATGATTTCTATGTCACTACGTTACCTCAAGGGCTGCCTATGGCCAAAAAATTTGGAGAAACCTTAATCTTGAAACTTATTGAAGACCCTAGCACCCATCCATATTATGGGAGACCATTAAGTCACATGTTATTGTGGAAAAGTGGCTCACTTAGATGATCTGGGCTCTCTTTCAATGACCATTATCTCTAGTGGTCTCTAGTTATTCTCCAATCATTGAAATATCTAGTCAGAGACCCCTAGTTTCCACCAGAAGGCTATTCAAAAAATATATTAGAGTTCCTAGAGACATATATGACACTCGGTCTAGTTATTGGAAGAGTTGGGAGACTGTTAAAACATATTTCAACTTGGCAATCTAGATAAGATTATCCTTGAAAACATTCAAAAATTGATCCTCGATAACCTCTTTCTCAAGCTTACCCACCTGGGGACCCAAACATGGTGAAGAGACTAGATATGGAACAAAAGGAAAGGATTTATGTAGTAAAATCCTTCATAAAGAGACTATATATGGAACAACATGAAATGATTTATGAAGTACAAGCCTTCATATGGATATAAGTGGTTGTCGAAGAAGCCTCTTTTAGAGGCCTAATTGCAAAATGTATGGAGAATCTATTCTAAGGAAAATACCTAGTTGTACCAATTAAAATCCACATGGAAGTGTGTTACACACCTAAGTGTCGCACTATCAAATGTCACACTTAAGTGTCGCAACTATTATACACCTAAGTGTCTCACTATCAAATGTCACACTTAAGTGTCGCAACTATTATACACCTAAGTGTCACACACTAAATGTCACACTTAAGTGTCGTAAGTGTCACATCTGTTATGCACCTAAGTGTCACAATTTCATCACCTTCAAGAAATGTATGTCATAATCCCCAGACAAGTTGGAAGGAAAACCTATCAGTTAGAGGTCAAAATGCTACCTTTTTCCTTGATATTTTTTTCCCTATTTGAGCTTCATTTCCCCCTTTCCCATATACATGAAGGGATAAACTATGATCGTCACACCCCAAGAGTGTCCTAGAGAGCGATAATCCCTTGTTCATCACCTTGTGCATGGTTATGAGGGGGTGATGAAGTAGTTGCAACCATCATGCCTTGATATTTTTTATTTTGATGCCTCTTCTTTGATCTCTCCCCTTCCCACATCATCATTGGGAAGCTCTCTGAGAAAAACACCCGACCCTATCTCAAATATGGGTAACTTTATGGGCTTTATTGCCCCCCTATAAAGGAGTACAGAGTGATCAAACCATGATTATCCCTCCCTGTCAGTGTATTGGGGAGAGATGAAACCCTAATCATCGCCCCATATGCATGGTTACAAGGGAGATATTCCTTGTTCTGCGTGAAATTGGAGCCTATTTTCCCTCCTTTCTGTCAGTGTTTTGTCTCAAGCCTTTACATTAGAATTCTCCATGCTTGATTGTGACTTTGGTTGATTGAAGGTCAATGATTATCACATGTTTTGTTGCCTCTTTTGAGTTTGCAATTCCTTCAAACTGTGAAATGCACATGACTGCCCTAGGTCAAATTGATCCTTTGGCTCAGTCCATACCATTAGTAGTTTGATCCTCATCAGTTGTAGGCATTCAAACTTTTGTTACATTGATTCCAAAGCCTTCTACGTGTTTTACTTGCTTGTTTTTGGAACCCTTTTCATCAATTTGGAGGTTTCTTATGTTGTACTAAGCCTTGTTTTTGAGTCTCTTGTTCTTGTCCTCTTGGGAATTTTTTTGATCCCTTGAGTATACTCCTGAGCTTTTGGACTTGTTGCAAGTTTGAATTGATCTTGATTTTGCAACTCAATTTTTTGAGGTTTCAAAAAGTGGTTTTCCCTTTACTTTTCATTTTGGGTTCTTGTTTGAACAAGTGTTGAATTATTGTGATTGAATTTTGGGTGCTTGTTTTCTTCATATTATTTAGTTTTGGGATCCTTTGCAAGTGCCATTGAGTTATTTCATTCTAATTGAAAGCGAAAACAAAAGAAGGTTCTCTTTGAGTTTTTCATGTAATTTGAAAAGAAGAAAACAAAAGTTTTTCATCCTACTTTCATAGGTGGAGTGTTTTGGTACACATTTTAAAGAAGCTTGCATCTGTTTTGGGATTTCACGGATATTAATTTAGCATTTGTTAAAGGAAAAATGAAAGTTGCATGGTATTGGGTATTTCTTTGCGCTAAGAAGTAAAAGAGCTCCTCTCTGTTGCTTAGATAGAATTCACTGAAACAATATTTTTTCCATTTCATTCTTTCTGCATGGTTCTAGAGTCGATTCATAGAACCATTAGTTTCATATTCATACATCCTACTGAGTAACGAAAAACCATTAAAAGGGACAAGGCACATGATCTAAAATCAATTAGAATTTTTGTTCTTTGATAGCAAACCAACAAGTCTAGGATTTTATGGCCTTGATAATAGGGTGGAGAGTTAGCTCTTCAAGGCCACAAGAATGAGACTACATAATACTAGAGAGTGTAAAATCTAGTAGTAGAAATTAGCGTTAGTCAGGAAATCTCCTCTCACATAGGAGTCAAACATGAGGTCAAGCAAATCGATGGGTTGAGATTTCCCCTGTTCTCCTAGTGGGACTATTGCAAATTTGGTCATTTGAAGAGTGGTAAGTCCTCAAGGTGAAACCACTTCTTCTTAGTTTTTGGGCCCCAGATTTGTATCTGGAATTCCCATACCCACTTGCTAGTCTTGACTGTCGACTATACCCCCCCATTCATTCATTGTGAATTGGTAAACATAGTAACCTCTCCTAAGATTCTACATAGGTGAATGCAAGGGGGATTCCTTCTGCAAGGGAGGTTCCTTGTGCTACCCATGACAAACGTTCAATCTACGCTTTAGAAAATCAGGAGGGTATTTTCCTACAAGATCTTTCTTGCACCATGGGGGATTGTTGTGTGAGGATTATCGTAATTTTTTCTCGTTTCTTTGTTGATGGCCTCATCTCCTGTCTCCAGAAGATCCTTACTTCCATTCTCCTTGTCATAAGGGAGTTGTTTTTTTTCTCTTATATTGTAGGGACTTTTATAGTGTGTACTCTTTGATGTTAAGAAAGCCTTAGGTTGAATTCACTTCCATGGCAACATTTCCCAAGGCTACCAACCAAGGGACCCATTTTCATGGGGAACCTTATTATTTTCTTTCTTTTGGAAACGTTGGTCCTCCCTACATTGCTACATTAACTCTTCCCGATTTCACTATGGGGTTACCAGTATGGTTGTTTTCCACTCCTTTGGTTTCGAAAACCCCTGCTACTTACCAAGCAAGATCTCCACCGCAAGAACACCAACCTCCTGTTGACCCTTTGATTTCTTCACCCATCATGTCTTAATCCATTTCTTCTTCCTCACCTGGTGAAAGCCTTGAAGCTAACAATCAAGAGGCTAAGATGAAGAAGAAAAGGAAGAGCAAGAAGAAGAAAAAAAATCAAGGGGGAAATCAACCCAACCACTATGGAGAGTGTTGATAATGTTAAAAATCTGACCAACATAGATCGCAAACCCAAATTCCCTTGTATGATTTGTAAGGTGACCACCTTCTTAAACATTGCCCTGGTATTCCCAAGGTCTTAGAAGTGTGTTCCATGGGTTCTCAACAACCCATGTCACCAGTGTCAGATAGTTGGATTAGGTTGATGGATAGTTGGTATGGATTGTTGGTTGTCATTGATGTCAACTATTGGAGAGTGATATTGTAGATTGATGTCAACCCTTAGTGATTGATGTCAA
>SNQJ01S0003672.1:177584-195443 GCA_010110895.2 Picea sitchensis | reverse complement strand
CGTCTTGTCTTACAATTGGGTAATCTGCTTGTCTCCGAGTCATACCAATCCTATGAGTCATTATACTCCTTTGGCTCACCCAAAGAGTGCCCCAATTATCGTCGCACTATTCTTTGTTCTATCTCTCAATCGAGTCAATGCTTCCAAGTCATCTGTTGTGCCTCACAATGTTCAAGGGAAGTTTTAGCCCAACTCAACCACTTTGCAGTATTACCAACCTTCATCCCAGTGTCAGTTTGTGCTCATTTCATCTATCATCTTACATCACTTTCCCGTCTTAGTTTTGTGTCGATGATGGGGGACACATCATTTCCCTCCTTCAACAAGTCTATTCCTTTCGACTTCAACACATTATCCATAATTTAGACTTAGAAACTAGTTGGTACCTTGGAACCTGCATGCCTTAATGGAAGGTCTCCTCGCTTTTGACAATAGGTTTATATCATTGACCTCTGATTGAATGATTCTACAAATTTTCGACTTCAACTCATTTATTCGCATTCGTTAGAATGTACTAGGGTACCTTGGGATTCATTGTCATCATTGGTGATTTCCCTCGCACGTGTTAACGATATACATAAATTACTGGTAATCAAGTGGTTTATACCATGTTCAACATCAATACATCTATTCATGTGGCTAGAATCATACCATTTCGGAATCGAGACAAAGACTTCGGTAACTCCTCAGGTACCCAGGTTGCTTTGGAGACTATTTGAGTACTTAGAAGATTCTAGTATGGTCATCATGATGGCGATCATGCTGATAATATATATATATATATATATATACTGTCACATAGATCCAATTTGTATTGGTTTGTGGCTATATTTTTTTCATATCGTAGCTCCACTGTGTATTCTTTCATGGCTACGATATATATATATACTGTCACATAGATCCACTTTGTATTGGTTTGTGGCTATATTTTTTTCATATCGTAGCTCCACTGTGTATTCTTTCATGGCTACGACCTGATTGAGTCATGGAGATATGGATCCACATTGTATCTTTGGTGGCCATATCCTTAGTCACTGCTTTCATGGATCCACAGTGTATTGGTCGACGACCATGATTTGAGTCGGTTTATTCCGAGCATGGGTATTCCTACCTCAGGGATGATACATATATACTAATTGATGTGTTGTTTGCAACTTCTGCCCAACTCTCCTATTCCAACACCCTTACATACATATTTTCGTAAAGTGTTTTGGCCATCAACTTTTCTTCTTACCTCACACTTTAGGGGGCATCTATTACACACCTAAGTGTCACACTTAAGTGTTGTAATTTTCACAAGTGTCACATATGTTATGCACCTAAGTGTCGCACTTTAATGAGTGTCACAACTTCATCACCTTAAATAAATGTATGTCATAATCCCTAGACAATTTGGAAGGAAAACCTATCAGTTGGAGGTCGAAATACTACCTTTTTCCTTGAGATTTTGGCCCTGTTTGAGCTTCATCACCCCCCTGCCCATATACAAGGAGGGATAAACCCTGATCATCACCCCTCAAGAGTGTCCTAGGGAGCGATAATCCCTTGTTCATCACCCTGTGCACGGTTATGGGGGGGCGATGAAGTAGTTGCAACCATCATGCCTTGATTTGTGAGGTTGTTTCTGAGAGATCTTAGTTGGTTAAGGGATTGGTTCGAGATTTACTCTACTCAAGGCAATGAAATCTCGTTAGTTAAGCCAAATCCTCACTTGATTACATCCTCTCCTCAAAACTATCCTATGGTTGTGATGCCTCAATGCCTATATAATGAAGGCCATGATTGAGTGTAGAGGGGAGGGAATTGAGAGCATCATACTTATGATTGTGTGAGACCCAAGGGGATGGAAAGGAAAGTTTGGAGGAGTTTCTACAATGTCGAGATTGAGATTGTAAGTGCTTCACTGTTATTTTCTTTCCATTAATACATAACTTGGCCTATTCCTCTCATGCCTATGTATTCACTATACACATGTCTATTGTTGTTTAATTCATCATAGATATATCTGTTTCTGCTTAACAATATAGTGTGGAAGAAGGAAGTTTTGTTTTGTTCCTTGTAGGAATTTTATTTCATCTAGGAGCTTAGACATCAAGATCAAAGGTTGGAGCAGCGAGGACAACAGACGTAGAAAGGCAAGTCATCCATCCTTCTCTTCTCATTCCAATTGTAGAAATAGGTCTAGGGGGAAAGTAGTACACCATTTGTTTTCCTTCTGTCTTGGATCAAAGAGGGGTATTGATCCAAGGGGGTTTTCACCTATCCACAGGGGGAACTTTACCACAATAAAGTGGCACCTTGAGCCAAAAAGGCTTGTTTTCTTTGGTCCTTGCAACATGGAGGTCTACCCATAGGGAAACACTTGCAGTGTTTGGTAGTTGCACATTCAAGATTCTCATTGTGTGGAAAGAATGGAACACCAAAGCATCTATTTTAGTTTTGTAAATACACTCAATTGGTGTGGGAGTGAGCACATATATTGTGCCATTCCTTTCTCATGACCTAGATTACTTGGAATGCCACTCTATTAGGATATTATCTCTCTCGGGTTGATGATTTTTACACTATTTAGCGTTGGATAAAAGTTGACATGTTATATCATCTCTGGAAAACTATAATTGGGAGACTTTTCACTAACTCACAACATAACACAAGCTTTACTTGGCATGAAGGTTCTCTAACCTATGCCTAGCTACGATGATAGATCCAGGTACATATATGTACAATGGAGATGGAAGAAACTCACTTATGTGAGTTGATGAATTATTGGACCAACAAGCCATGTATTATGAACAAGGTACTCGCTAAAGGTCATTTTCCTACCCACTTTTTCTATTCTCAGGATTCTAGTGGTTGTTGATACCAAGACATGGCAAGTTGAGTGGTAAGAGAGCACCAAGAAAGAAGGTGAAGTTGGCTTCTAGCAAGAGGTCGTGACCCTTCCTAGTTTGACAAGTTTCATATTGCTCATTTGACCATCTTAGAACCATAATGTCTTGAAGAACCCAAGTAGTGAGACAATAAATGGGAGTCTATAGTGGTGGATCTTGAGCCCATAATTGAACGATCGAAGCTTATTTTCGAGGAAAAAAACCATCATCCTGACATGGTCGGGTTTCCATTACACCATGATATGTCAATTCACTTTGGCCAAATGGTTCATCTTGTGTTTGTTTCTTTTTGCTTTAGATAGTGTGACACTTTATGATTCTTAAATTTTGATAGCCATGTATGGTTGATTTTGACTAACTAGCCCCAAGTTCTAAAACTTGGGGACCCCCATTTAAATTTTAAATAAGCATCATCAATCTGTGTTTTCTCTCTCTCTTTTCTCTCTTATATGCCACTTGACCATTATTTGCATGTTTTCTTGCATTCATGCTAGATGCATTATAAGCTAGGTTCTTCTTCATGCTTCCCTTTTTATTTATTTTTGTATTACTTGTTTTGATTAATTTGGTGAAATACCTCTAACTTTATCCAGACTCATTTATAGTCTCGTCGCTAGGTGCATTGAAGTGAATGACTTACAACCAAGTTGCATTTGACAATGTAAGGCCACTTTCTAGTGATTGTGTGCCTAAGTTATGAATGCTTAATCTCAATGAGAGCATGTAAGTGCTTCCATGTGTGCATAATGTGAGTACGTGGAAAAGGTAATAATATGGAGGTGCGAGGCTAGACATCTTGATGAATCCCATGTCACAATATCATTCTAGAACTATTTGCCTAGTTGAACCACCCAATTGCATGATTTAACACCTTGGGCTCCAAAGGGCCCAATGGGGGTCAATGTAGTGAAATGGGAAAACTGAGATACAATGATGTTTTTTAGCTCAAAATAATGTTTTCCTACCTTGTCTAATGTCAACAAAGTTGTTCACCATCATTATCCAACTCAAGAACGAGTTATGGGCAAAAGTGACAGAATTGACAAATACTGGCTTTGCAAATATTGGCAAAGTGTTGGCACTGAACATTAATTGACCTTTTTTGTAAATTAAAAACAGTTAAATGGTGGGTGACTTCATTGAAATTTTTCAACACCTTAAAAACCTATACAATAGGGATCGATTAATAGTAGATGGAATTTAATTTTGACAAAGCACCGTCGCATGTGGGACCCACACTTCTATTAAAAAATTCTTTTGAGTATAAAAATGAGTGTCCAATCGAAGTATCATTTTTACCGATGGAAGGGTCTACTTGGGGTTTTTCAATATCTATGAATCCAATGTAATTGATGGAATTGAATTTTGACACTTGTAGGCAAGTAACCACATTATACTGATTTCCCACTAGTGAGATTTGTTTAACTTAAGGGGGATCATGAAATATGGGTTCTCGATGTGAGAATAAAGAGTCCAACCACTAACTGTAAATTTTTTTAGTTTACTACATGGTATAATTCATGTTTTTTTAATATAACAATTGGTTAAGGAGTCATACCTTTAGCTTTGAAATACCTTTAGTTTTGAAAAACCCAAAGGTTTTTATAAAGGTCCCCTTTAATTAAATTTATAAAATGATGTATATAGAATTTCAAGGATTTTTTCAAAGAAACAAGTACCATAACCTCTTGAACCTCGCCATAGCTCAAGGTTGCCAATGGCACAACAGAACCACAAAGCACTTGTTTTATTGTGTATCTTAACATCATCTAAATGTTAATATCATTGTGGCATGCTTTAAATTTGATGATGGGCTACTATAATTCAGTGTTGTCATACATGGCATCTTTCTTCCTTCCTCCGAGTTCCCTTAGTTCATTCCAAGCCTGAAATACATATCAAAACCAATCAATGGAACCGAGAGAGTGCAACATTCCCAAGGCAATAAATTAAGTGTTGTTTTGAATTAAAATAAGGTGTCATTAAATGAAAAAAATAAGGCAAAGTACCCATCGCTCACTTGGGCGCTCAATCCTCCATGAGCATCCACAGTGTTTTGTCTTTTTGAGAGGCCTGCGACCTCATTTAGGCTTCCATTATCTTCCGTTGCATGCTTTGATGCCTGAATGTGTTCTCATTTTGATAATTTTCTCATGGCTTCCATGAATGTGCAGGTTGCAAGCTTCAAGGAGTTGTTCTGGAGTTGCAATGGAGGAGGATGTACGGCCTCACATTGTATTAATTCATTTATGGTTTCATTTACAAGCTGCTAAGAAGTCTCCAAACATAGAACAAAGCCATGGTATCTTGAGAGGGCTCTTTCACTCTCTTAAAGGCAATGCATTGGTTGCTAAACTCACCAAAACCTCAAATCCTTCTCTGCAACCTCAATTTTCAGCCAGGAATTGGATTGTCTGCTTATTGGATTTATTGTGCATAGTGTATTGGTTTCAATGGCGAGATTTTATGGCTTTATACATCATCCATTTTTTTTTATGCTTTTTCACTTTTTGAGCTTTGCTGGTTTTTTTTGTCATTCTTTGAGAGTTAAGAAGCGAGTTTTTTCAAGTCTTGTTGCTTGGTTGCCCCATATGCTCAAAATATTCTAGGTTGCTCAAAATATCATTTTTTAGTTCTCTGTTTTGAGCTCAGGCGAGCTGAAATTTTCTTGCTTGAATTTGCATTTTTAAGTTTTTGATGAACTTGTTTGTCTAAATTCATGGACGGAAAATGAATTTAAGCATTCATTTCTCGAGGTCCAGTGGTGTATGCTGCTGGATCTGCCCATAAGCAGTCATTCTGAAGGCCTGCCTGGTCGACTTGGCATTAAGAGAACTAAAATGCAATTGAAGCATGGAAATAAAATTTTATATGCACATGAGTTCATAGTGTTTTATGTCTCAACATTTAAAATCAAGAGTTCACAATGAATACAAGGCCGCTCTCAAAAGAGAGTGTTGAAGGATTCCTTCCATTAATTTACAAATCACCCAATATTTGTAATCAGCAAGATGCTTGGTGAATTAGTGTTGAATGTGAAGCAAGTTTCATCAATTTAAATACACTTGATTTTAATGAGGATTTATGTATATACATTTTCTATGTGGTACAGTGGCAATGGAGAGTCCATGTGAAGATGCCGCCATACATGCATGCTTGCTTCAATCTTGCAAATCAATCAAGCATTGAAGGAGCCAAGCATTCAATCAAAGCTCATTGTGAGTTTATAAAAGATTGTTTTAACCAACACTCATGGCTCTTGTATCATTTTTTTTATTATCAGTTTATTAACATGGATAAAATCGTCTATTTCCCATGAATTTTTGCACTCCAAGGCTATATAATTTTTTTATTATCAAGGTTATATAATTTTTTTATTATCAAATGTTAGTTTATTAACATGGATAAAAACGTATATTTCCAATGAATTTTTGCAATCCAAGGCTATGAGATTCTTTTCTTTTTGTTTTGTAGGTTTGGTGGAAGAGTGGAGATGGTGAGATTCTTTTCTTTTTGTTTTGTAGGTTTGGTGGAAGAGTGGAGATGGCATGGAGAGATGAGGAAACATGAAGATATGCTGCATGAACAGGACTCCAACACCACTAAAGGATGCTTCGTCTTGCATACTTGAAACATATGAATTTGAGGAGGGATGAAGAAAACTTGGGATTTTTAAGCCAAATATTTAATAAAAATAAAATGACTAAGTTTGTGCACCTCAAATCTAGTGAACAAGAGTTAAAAGCCCATTCATCCAAAGAACCACTAGAAGACAAATTAGGAGCTATGAAGAATTACTTTCATCCAAAGAGAGAGTATATGCTCAAACCTCACAATAATATTTGTCCAACACAAAAGCACATTTACTAGAAAATGAAGGATAAACTCAAACCTCACAATAATATTTGTCCAACACAAAAAGCAATACTCTTACTAGAAAATGGAAGGATAAAGATGAGAGATATTGTATTGTGTTATTATTATTGAAAGGGAATGTCTATTCATGTAATTTTTTTAACTGGGACAAATTGTAAAATAGTTTAACTAAATAAACTTGGAGGACAAGAGCCATAGATTGGGAAAAAGTCAAGAGTCGAACAAATGGAAGGTAAAAGGTTATTTAACATTTCTATAAAAGATGTCTTTGCACTCTTGCAAATGGTTTGGCTCTTTTGCATTGTAAGCCATCTTTGTATGTGAAATAGAGAACATTATTAGCTTGTGCATTATTGTGAGAGTGATAATGGTAGTAAGCTATCTTTGCCATTCTTAATTTTCTTGGTACTTGTGAGAATGATTGTTTCTGGTTGGTGTTGTGGCATAAAGGGCATTAACTCGATTCTTATTGTTCATGCTTTATTTTGTTAATCGACTAACTTATTGGATGACTCTAAAAAATGTAAGCTATCTTCTGGTCCTTAGAGTAAGATTGAGACTAACATGCAATGGTAAAGGTAATTTATCTTCCAAAATTTTGCATGTCTTTCTTTGACTCATGTTCAAGACTTTTGATGTGAAACATGTACTTTTACTGGTAATTGAAGCTATCTTCACGCATCTGTAAAATGACCTAGTTGGCTCATGTGAATTTGTGATGGTTGTAAGCTATCTTCACCATTCACCACTCCTTGTTGGATAGTTGGATTAGGGTATCAATCGTAAGGTAAGATACCTATCATGTTGTCCATACCTACCCTATGTTTCATATCAAAATTGGTTCTATTTACTACGTGCTCCCTGCAAGGATAGGGTAGATGGTTATATAGATTAAATTGCATATTGCATGTTGCACAATACATTTGTATTTTAGTTGCATTACACATGAATGCATTTAAAAAACCATGGGTGGATGAGACCTTAATTGGTAAACACACACTTAAAAAGAACCAATGGAGCCAACTGTATTTGGAGGGTCCTCCATTTCAAAGGAGAAAGGTCTAAATAGTCCCTTTCTTGGGTGAACATGTGTTGTTGAATTTAGTCATTTTCTTGAATCAATAGACCCTCTTATGGTGCCTTGCAATGGGTCGTCATCACATCTCCTCATTGGATTCTTCCTTATGCCAAAGAGGGCTCTTTCCCTATGTGGTATCCTTGATGGGGATTCTCTTGATGATAGGGGTGAAAGGGTTGTTCCCTCTCTCACAAAACTCCTACATAAGTAGGCTATGAACCCAACCCCCCAAAAAATTATATTATTTTTTCTTTTTCTTTTAAAACCCAGAAATGTTGGCCAAACTGGTGTTGCCAGTGTTTCTATACATGAATAAGCTCTGGGGGAGAAAGCTCAACAATCACATGAATTTTTTAAACCAACATTCTATACAAGTTTAAAGTTTGTTTTTGCATGAATTATTGCTAGTTATCAAAATATAGGTAGAGTGGACTTCATTTCTAATTTTTAAAATCCACCACATTAAAGATTCCCACTAGCATATGCTTAAGTTCATGCAATTGCAAGAAAATCAATTTTTAGTTACAACTATCTACAATAGGGGTTCTCTTTTCACAATATTGAGTTGTTAAATTGAGGCCATAGGTAATATGAATTCTATTTCTATTTAGATATCTTCATATGTAATAATCCTAGCAATCTTAGCCATGTGTTGGCTCAATTTTAGACTAGGGTCTTGTTGACGTAGACAAATGTACTATTCCAAACTAAAGAGAGTTTTCCTAGAGCTAAAGCTCAACTATCCTTTTCTTTGTTTGGTATAGCAACCTCCTATGGTTTGTTGGCCCGACTACGAAATGAGAGGACGAGATTTAAGCTTAGGTGAATAAATATTAAAATGTAGTCCTATAACTAATAACAACATGCAATCCTAATACAAACACCTAGCTAGGAATTGAGGAGCAACCATTTCATGTTCAAATCTAACAAATAATTGAAACATAATAACAAAAAGTCATCACTATTGCACAATCATAGTCTACAACAAAAGTAAATAATCTCATAGCCATTCTAGTATGGAAAACAAGGAATTAGTCCCACACCACACATACACCAAGATGAATCTCCAAATAGTGGCCAATTGGCTTCTCCTCATTAACATCACTTAGAATAATCTACAAAAAAAGCACAACCAAAATTCCTTGTACAATCAAATTCATATTGTTTATAAAAAAGAAGAAAGGAGGGGAGGGGAGACTTATTAGATTGGGACACTAGGATAACTATTCATTTTCCCTCCTTGCCTATTAATTTCCCTCATCAATTTGTCTTCCTCTCCCCTAAGAGGATTTGACTCCCTTTGACTATTTTGACCTTCTATTTGGTTGTTAGCTTTTCCTTTTGGGCTGTTTGAATCCTCTTTTATAAGATAACTTCCTATTTGGCTTGAGGAAGCTTCTTCCCTTTCTCTTATCCATTTTCTTACAAAGGTCTCCCATGCCTCAAAAGTCAAGCTAAGTGTTTTCCCATGGAAAAATGTGCTACTGGAGGTACGTTAGTATACGATCTAATGTTCTAACTTATCATTTTCTCATATTTCTCCATTTTAGGCAATATAGTTGATTTTTTTTTGTGTTCGGTAGGAGCTCAATAAACCTCTGAATGGTTGCTTCACTAATCTTGGAGAGAGCTTTGATATCCTTCTTGTTGGTCCCAATAAAGCTTTCCAAATATTTGAACACATGTGATTGTGGAAAGAAATTATTCCTGGGCCTATAAGAAGCAAAGTGATAGTCATCTACCATTTTCTCTATGAGCTTCCATATCCTAGTAGAGTCATCGACCTCACAACTAATACATGCAAACTCTGATTCATGCTTCGAAAATCATTTCATTACTAAAGTTCGAAAAAAAGGTGGTGCTTCGAGCATATGGTACTATTGAATTTTGCCAAGGTAATACATGCTTTAAAGTGTTCACACACATACAAATAACCCACGTACTTCAAAGGATCCAATTCGAACTTTTAAAAGATTTCGTATGTGTGAAGAGTTCGAAAGCGGAAAAGGAATGGTCTGTGAATCAGTGCATTGGAAAAAAAAGGACCCCTTATAACTAATTTTAGATGTAGGCAAGACCAATTTCGAAGTTAGGCCCAATCATAAAGTTAGGACAAAGGTTTGCATTAAGGATGTCCGATTTTTTAATTCAAGCCCAGTGTCAATCAAACTTTTAAAAGGTTTCACACGTGCAAAGAGTTTGAAAGTAGAATCAAAGTTCGAAGGTTGTGATGAGAGCCTTCAAAAGGTTTCACGCATGCGAACAAAGAGGCCGATTAATAAATCGAGATCTTGTCTCTCTAACATTTGTAAAGGGAATGCTCGATTTTGGAGTTGGGACCGATCAATGAATCAAGCCACATATACAGTGACTAGAGGGACTGATTTTGAGGTTAGGGCATAACTAGGAAATATGGATTTTGAAGCACATCAAACAAATTTTGAAAAGAAGATAAATACAACAAAATCACATTAAACAAGGTAAAAAATCTGTATGGTATGAATGGTGACAAGAAGGACTCATATGGAAATTAGGGTTGATTTTCAAATCGGGGCAAAGTAATAATGAATAAGTAAAAATGAGGTCCGATTTGGATGTTGGGGTTGATTGAGAAATGATGCTTTAGAAAAGGTTTTGACGTGCTTGAATTAAAAAATAGAAAGAAAAAGTTTTGAAAGGGAGAGAAAAATTGAAAGGAAGAGACATTCAAACAAAAGTTAAACAAGAGCTTGAACGAGGAGAACAAATTTAACAATTCAAAGAGTAAGGAGGGATCGATTTGGAGATTGAGTTTGATCCTAAAATCAAGAAATTTCCATGCTAGACTTGGTGGATGAAGGCCTTGATTTGGAAATTGAGGGCCAAAAGCATTTGAACAAAAAATATTAAGAAGGCAAAATTTGAGGAAGGAAAGAAACCAAACCTCAATGAGGAATAAAGCTCAAGAAAAGAAACTAAGTCAAAACCAAACACGTGAAACATGAAGGCCCATATAACTTAAGCATCTAATAGAATGAAGCAATGTAATATGGAAATGAGGAATCAAATTAAATGTATTGTTCAAAAGAAGGAGCATACCCAGATTAGTGAAAATATTAAGGTTGGGCCCCAAGTTTTGCTCAAAATTTAGGGAAGTTGTTGCATGTACAATAGGTCCACATCAATGTCCAACAAAGGGAGTCTTTTGTAGTCAAGGTGATGGTATTTTCAATCCTCATGAAGGGGAAGGTCTCACTTGAAGCACTGTGTCGAGACTAAAGATTGTACTATGATTGTCACAATTAACACCCAACCCACTACCCATATTTTCACTTTAGCTATCATGTAAGTGTTAAAACATCAATTTGTAACCATTATCTATGTATTCAGTGAGTAAATACCATCACAACTAGAACCATCATATTACTTAAGAATGCAACATGTATTCAAATAAATTATGATTATTCAACATCGTAGACAATGAACAATAGAAAAAAAATCATCAACATACAAGATTAAGACAACGAAAACTTTAAAGGGGGGCCTCATCCCATTAATATTCAAGATAAGCCAATACATCATCCATATCTAATCTTCAATTTTGAGACTGAAACAAAACACAATACATTAAATAATATAGAACCAACAAGAACCCAAAACCCACTACAATGGTTGCAACAATAATAAAAACCAATCAACAACAAACAACAATTATTTTACATGCCTAAGCCTTTACATTTATATCACTGTGCGCAAAGGAAAAAAGGTTCATTCAAAATGTGCAATCCATTAGTCTACTTTTAGTTTCAACTTTATGAACCAACTATTATCTACTTCTTCTCTAACTAGGTATCTTCATCCTTTTGCCACTCCATTCCTTGATCATCGAGGATCTTTCCTGCTATAATGGTTCCAATCTCCCTTCAACATTGATGCTCCTTATTGTGACTAATAGTATTCACTCCACATGGAGTGACTCCCATCTACTATTTTAACTGAATCTGCACCACCCCGTCCCTTCTTGCATGTTGCAATATGTCCATCTTTATAAATAAAAATGAGGATCCCAACAAGCCCCAACCACAACTGTTGACTTTCCCTTGAATCAACTTCCATTTCCTTTGTTGGAATTTGTGACCCCACCAAATGAGGGGCCCAATCCTAGGATCACCTACAAAAATTTGTTTCTGAACTCAAGGAATTCCTCCAATTCCTTTAGACCACTTACCTACCAAAATGTTGATACCTCCCAAATACACATTTGCTTGATTAGGGTTTGGGGAATGTGGATGAGTTTCTTGAACTATGGACCACTCGAATTCAATTATGTTCTGTAGATGCTATGGAATATTGTATCTTTCGAGAGTGATTGGGTGAAGCTGTCAGAGTTGGGATTAGACTTTCCTTGTAGATTGAAAAATCTAGTCAAGTTCATCATTTGTGATCCATAGTCCCTTTATATTTTCTTCTCTTGCTAATGGATCCACTATTTTATCCGCTTCCTTCTTCAACTAGTTGATCCTTTCTAGGATTTATTTTGTTGGTTGCTCCCTCTTCTTAACAATCTTGTTGGCATAGGGGCAGACCCAGGGTTCAACGCTCAAGAGCGCACCAACAGAACCCTAACTACCAGCCCTTTCAACAACACCTGCGAAGCAGATGAAGTTTCACTCGAGGTAGAGGCAGGGGTGGTTGTAGGACTCAGATGTCTGCAACCTTAGCCGGGACACAGATCTGTGATTATATTGCTTACAACACACTTAGCATCAGTTATTCCTTAACATACATTCATTAATATACTTCGTAGAAAGCACAGAGCATCGCAGTGAATACTTATACTAAAGATGATTCAATACTTAGCCACAAAAACATAGGTTAGATTCAACAGATCAAGCACTAAGCATCTTATATATCAGATCTAACGTTTATTCACATATCATCAACACAAAGCATAACTAGATCTACTTAATCACATCAAGCACTTAGCTAAGAAAGAGATAAACACAGTAGAGCGAAGCACAAAGCACCATACACACAGTTACCATGGTTCACCCCCACCCTGGGGCTACGTCCACAAAGTCTTATTTATATTATCTTGGTCAAGCAGTTACAACACAAAGCTTCAATGACCCTTACTTCACACAGGACAAAAGATCTGCGCATCTCGCTAGATCCTTCTTCCTTGCTCTTCAACACAAGACTACAACAACTTGCACTTAGCTTTCCGATCTCATGCACAAAGCACTCTAAGATATATATGATCACACAGATCCAATTACTAGCACTAAGCTTTTAGTTATACATCACATAGATGTATTACCTTACTATCATCCTTCCTCTCTTCTCCTCTATTTACATTGCCTATTTATAGATTACAAAATGGGCCTAAACGTGGGTAAACCCACAGGCTGACATCCCTTTCCCGTTACATCAACCCAAAACCCTAAAATGGACCCAAAAATAGGTCTTTCTTCCTTACTTTCCACTTCGCATAGCGCTCCTTCCTTGGCAAGCTATCATAGTCCCAAAAGTGGTCAAATATGACTAAGTATTATTCAAAACTTGGTCAAGGGCCAACATGCCCCCAACACTCACTTGTGACTCGTCCCGAGTCACTCATGTCTGACCAATTCTGCTTTGAATGCCTCGAGTTTGTCTCAAACTGCTTCGACCTACTGCAGTGCGACAACCTCTTGTTTAGTAAATTCTTGGATTACTTTGTCATTGAGCGGTCCTTCCAGGCGCTGTTCTGCAGTGATAACACCATGTTCGAGTTCAGCTCCCTGGCTTTCACTTTCGGCGAACAGTTGGCATGCCTTCTCTTGGAATGGTTGCAGTCTTTGAGAGAGTTCCATTACTTTACTTTGCAGCATGTGTACTTGTTGTTGGGCCGTGCATTGTTCTGCGAACCTCTTCATTCTTTCGACTGGGGTCACGGACTTCAGCTACGCTTGTAGCACATCTGCATGATGCTTTTCTTCGTGGAGCTGTGCCTCCAATGTCTGCAATTTTGGATTCTTGGCAAGGGTTTCATAAGTTTGGGTGCTTCTGGTGCTTAGATGCCTACATTCCAAAGCCAAAGTTTTTAATCGGTCGACTGTGCTTCGAGCAGTGGCCTCGCTTAGATCTCTTATCTCTTGGGGTGTCTTAGGCACGATGCAGAGCACCAGATCTGTGATGCGCTATTGAAGTTGCTGGATTACGTCTTCCAGTTGGTTCACCTGCTGTGGGAGACGATCTTCCATCTTCACTTCTATGATCGTCACAGAGCACAGTGCTTTGTGAACTCTCTCCTGTACTTCAAGTTGCTCTTCTAGCAACTCGTCCTTGATTTGCTGTAACTGTTCTTTTTCCTCCTCCCACTTCACTTGTAAGGAAAGTTGTTTCTGTTCTTCCTTCTTCTGTTGTTCTCCACGTGTGCTCTGTTCTTGTGCCAAAGCCTAGGTGGCTTTCACTATGTCTTCTTGAGCTCGTCAAAGGTGAGCTTCGAATTTCTCGGCGATCTGGCGTAACTGAGTGGGCTCATCGCCTGTTCCTGATATTTCTGTTGTTAAGTGCACCGTAGGAACTACTTGACTGGACTGGAGTGCTTGCTGCACTTCTTTGAATTCGCCCGTGATCCGGCTGAATAAATCCTCCTGCTTTGCTTCTTTCTTTTCCATGAGCTCTAGTGAAACATCATTCAGTGCGACAATTAAGAAGTCGAAATCATCCGGGGTAAGGGAAGTTTTAAGCATGGTCCGGGAGGCCTTATTTTTCTTTCTTGATGAGGGCTTTGGTGGGGTAATCTTCCTCTTCTTGGAGGGATCTTCCTCGTCTCTAGGCGGAGTAACTTCGCCTTTGCTCTGTTCAACTTCTGTGCCCCCTAGTTCTTCATCATTACCTCCCTTCGCAGGTGAGAGCGAAGCAGTCTTCGTGGATGTGTTGTGGATATCTTGGACTTCCACATTCTTCTTAGTCTTGCGCGGTCCTGGTGTATCCGGCATAGCTTCAGGGATATCTACGTCGGACATCTCTGCGGGGTCTACTGCAACAAGGAGGTCTACCGACCATTTCTTAGTAATCTCCTCCAAGTCATCTTCTGCCAGCTTGTAATATGACTGGAGTTGTTGTTTGTGCTCATCTACACGCGCTGTGATGTAGGTGAAGTGACGATATGCGCTGAATTCCATCAAAGGTCTAAACCTATGAAGCGTGTTGGGTGTAATGCGTGGTGTAGAATGAATGGCATTCTTCAACTGAGTGTAGTAAGCGTGGAAGACAACATTGGACTGCCACTGTTTGTTCATGTTGCTAGAGTACCATAGCGTACAAAAATTCACAGCCAATGGTTCGAAGGGTTCGATCTCTGGACACATGGCTCCCTCAGGCAGTTCCCACATGATGAAAGAGATGAGTATGAGCAACTAGCTAAAGTGGAACTCATACCCTTGGTCCTGCGCTTGTCGACAGTCAAGCTCTAGCTGATTTATAAGGTATTTTGCCCAGTTCATTTGTAGTCTCTCCGCGCACTTCCCTGCAAGGTCAACTATAAATCCGGTCACTTGTGTAGGTTTGTTTTTTCAGGCTAACTTTCCTGCGATCAGCTGGCAACCAAAGAGCATTGCTGCATTCTCAATGGAGACTACCTTGTAACCTTGTGTGCCTTTATCCAGATCGCCATATGTGTCTTTTATTCGTTGAGTGAGGGCACGATCTGCGATCTTTCTAGGGTAGAATTCCTGCGGGTCAGGGCCCTGCATGCTTAGCCTAATGATCTGATTGATCAGAATCGGATCCATAACGATGAGGCAGTCGAACCATAGGTATCCTCCGTGGTAGAAAGACAACAATAGTCTAACGCATGCATTTACTTTCTGATGCCTCCCAAAATGTGGAATCTTCATTACGTTGAGGAGGGTTGACTATGCAAGATTATGGGTCCATTGCTGCGGTACAATATTGGGGTTCTTTCCTTTTGTAATAGTGAAGTACTTGTGCGGGGCTAGCATATTGTATACCGTATGATCTCCAAGGTTAAAATCACTAAATTTCAACGCGGTGAGCTTCTCCTGGTCAGCATGAACTATGCGCACCCCTTTCGGGAGGTATGTCGTGACTAGAACATAGTCGAAGTCTCTGGGTATAGTGTCTCAATTCACTGGTCCGCTTAGTGGTGGGATATATTTAGGAAAAATGCTTGGGATCATCTTCACAATGGTGAAGTCGTTTTTGAGCTTAGATCGTCTTTCCGAAGGCGGTCGGGATGGTCCTGCTCGAGCAGTGGAGGGGGAAGTTGGCAGTGCGCCCAAGGACGATGCCTGTACACTTGTAGACATTTCGCGTTATGACATGACTCTCTCAATCATTAAATCAATTAGAACTTCTTCAACAATTTTCTCAGCAGCGCTGAGCTCATCCGACATACAAACTTGGGTCAGCTGGCTCGAGTGCAAAAGGAATTTAGAGACTATAGTGAATAGTAAGGCAATGATCTCAGGGTAAGTAAATCTCATGGTTGTCACTCAAATTCTCAATTAGCAAAAGTATTCTCGGTGCGGGGCGTGATGGGTTAAGTAGGCAATCTCAACAATGGTCTGCTTGCAACAGACATGGGGCCTTCATTAACTCTATTCTATCCGTTCTGGTGATATCCAATGGTCTAGTGGTAAGCCATAACTGCTTTTCGATCTGTTTGGAGCGACGGTTGAACGGGTATATCGGTTCCAATGACTATATTGCTTCGTCATGGAGAAGTACTCTATGTCGTTGTTCTGATATCTTGACGAAGCTCCAATTATGCAATTCTTCTTGCTGGGAAGTGTCCTCTAGAACCTCTTGTATCCTTACAGTATTATCCCTTTTCTTTCTTAACTTCCTAGCCTTCTTCCCAGTGAGCTTCGTCTCAGTAATTCTTTTACCATTCTGATGTTTATCTTCTGTGGTCTTAGTTACTTCGCAATGTTGAAAGTCTTTCCTATGGTTCCTTGATAATACTACTTCTGTATAAAAAATAGGTAACTCGATCTTCTGCGAATCCTCAAGTGTTTTCTTAGCTTCGACATTGGAGTTGCTAATGTTGACTATCTGCGATCTGATCTTCTGTTCTTCAATCAAGTGCACGATCCTTTTGGTCATAAATTCTTTTAACTCTTGCTTCTTCTGTTCCAAAACTTTTTCTTCTTCTTTTCGTCTGGCTTATTCTCTATCAATCCAAGGTTTCCCTATGAGAATGGTAAATGGGGCACTGTTTTCAACAAATTTAATGATCTCAAAGTCTTCCTTTGTCGAAGTTCCATTGACAGTCATGGGTATCTGGGCGAGCCTTCCACATAGGTTTACTAGCTTTCCTCTGAAGAAACTGGTTCCTCCTAGGGAAGGGATCATAGCAGGCTTTCCTATAGCTTCCCAAATTCTTTCTGGCATAATGTTCACTTGTGTTTCTTCATCAAGAGTACAGTCAATGTCAAAGTCCCCTATTCTTGCTTCGATTTGCTACTTTTCTTTGAAGATCTTTGATAGCCTAACATGTCGGTGGTCATTCAAGGTATCTTTCATCTGTAGCGATATCTTTTCTGATTCTTTCTGGGTTTCTGCTATAATCTTGGTCTCTTGATCTCCTTCAGAGTTTGCTTGCTCCATATTCATCTTCTCAATCCTAGCAATCATTCTAGGGAAATCCAATACTTCATGGTCCTGTTGGCAGCCAATTCATTTTTTTTAATTTCCCTAAAAAGCTGCCTACACCTATGTCTCTTGAACTTCAAATTTCTGTCGCATCTTGCAAAGAGACGATGTTTTCATTTCAAGCGACATTTGCAAATTGATTTTAATTTAGTTTTCACGACTGAAAGCGTGAAAACTCCTCCATTGTTATTTGAATTGTCATGATATACTCATTGATATGTTGATCGGTACTTACCTTTGGTTTATTTTCAAAACTATGTCCATTTGCCTATTATCGCTCTCATTGCGCAACTTGACTTTGATTTAATTGATAAGGCTTTGAGCATGCAAATTTGTGATTTATACTTTATATAAGGGTCATGGTGGATT
>SNQJ01S0003672.1:156822-177534 GCA_010110895.2 Picea sitchensis | reverse complement strand
CATGCCTCAAAAGTCAAGCTAAGTGTTTTCCCATGGAAAAATGTGCTACTGGAGGTACGTTAGTATACGATCTAATGTTCTAACTTATCATTTTCTCATATTTCTCCATTTTAGGCAATATAGTTGATTTTTTTTTGTGTTCGATAGGAGCTCAATAAACCTCTGAATGGTTGCTTCACTAATCTTGGAGAGAGCTTTGATATCCTTCTGGTTGGTCCCAATAAAACTTTCCAAATATTTGAACACATGTGGTTGTGGAAAGAACTTATTCTAAGTCTATAAGAAGCAAAGTGATAGTCATC
This sequence comes from Picea sitchensis, assembly GCA_010110895.2. Classification (NCBI taxonomy): domain Eukaryota; kingdom Viridiplantae; phylum Streptophyta; class Pinopsida; order Pinales; family Pinaceae; genus Picea; species Picea sitchensis. The sequence goes on along the minus strand of SNQJ01S0003672.1, from coordinate 177,232 downwards.
TACCATTTTCTCTATGAACTTCCATATCCTAGTAGAGTCATCAACCTCACAAGTAATACATGCAAACTCTGATTCATGCTTCGAAAATCATTTCATTACTAAAGTTCGAAAAAAGGTGGTGCTTCGAGCATATGGTACTATTGAATTTTGCCAAGGTAATACATGCTTTAAAGTGTTCACACACATACAAATAACCCACGTACTTCAAAGGATCCAATTCGAACTTTTAAAAGATTTCGAAAGAGTTCGAAAGCGGAAAAGGAATGGTCTGTGAATCAGTGCATTGGAAAAAAAAGGACCCCTTATAACTAATTTTAGATGTAGATTAGACCAATTTCGAAGTTAGGCCCAATCATAAAGTTAGGACAAAGGTTTGCATTAAGGATGTCTGATTTTTTAATTCAAGCCCAATGTCAAAGACCAATTTCGAAGTTAGGCCCAATCATAAAGTTAGGCCAAATCATAAAGTTAGGACAAAGGTTTGCATTAAGGATGTCTGATTTGGGCCTAATTCAAGACCAATTTCGAAGTTAGGCCCAATTCAAGACAAATCATAAAGTTAGGACAAAGGTTTGCATTGGGCCTAATTCAAGACCAATTTCGAAGTTAGGCCCAATCATAAAGTTAGGACAAAGGTTTGCATTAAGGATGTCTGATTTTTTAATTCAAGCCCAATGTCAATCAAACTTTTAAACGGTTTCACACGTGCAAAGAGTTTGAAAGTAGAATCAAAGTTCGAAGGTTGTGATGAGAGCCTTCAAAAGGTTTCACGCATGCGAACAAAGATGTTGGAAAGGAGGCCGATTAATAAATCGAGATCTTCTCTCTCTAACATTTGTAAAGGGAATGCTCGATTTTGGAGTTGGGACCGATCACTGAATCAAGCCACATATACAACACTTTCGTGACTGGAGGGACTGATTTTGAGGTTAGGGCATAACTAGGAAATATGGATTTTGAAGCACATCAAACAAATTTTGAAAAGAAGATAAATACACCAAAATCACATTAAACAAGGTAAAAAATTGTATGGTATGAATGGTGACAAGAAGGACTTATATGGAAATTAGGGTTAATTTCCAAATCGGGGTAAAGTAATAATGAATAAGTGAAAATGAGGCCCGATTTGGATGTTGGGGCAGATTGAGAAATGATGTTTTAGAAAAGGTTTTGACGTGGTTGAATTAAAAAATAGAAAAAAAAGTTTGAAAGGGAGAGAAAAATTGAAAGGAAGAGACATTCAAACAAAAGTTAAACAAGAGCTTGAACGAGGAGAATAAATTTAACAATTCAAAGAGTAAGGAGGGATCGATTTGGAGATAGAGTTTGATCATAAAATCAAGAAATTTCCACGCTAGACTTGGTGGATGAAGGCCTTGATTTGGAAATTGAGGGCCAAAAGCATTTGAACAAAAAATATTAGGAAGGGAAAATTTGAGGAAGGAAAGAAACCAAACCTCAATGAGGAATAAAGCTCAAGAAAAGAAACTAAGTCAAAACCAAACACGTGAAACATGAAGGCCCATATAACTAAAGTATCTAATAGAATGAAGCAATGTAATAAGGAAATGAGGAATCAAATTAAATGTATTGTCCAAAAGAAGGAGCATACCCAGATTAGTGAAAATATTAAGGTTGGGCCCCAAGTTTTGCTCAAAATTTAGGGGAGTTGTTGCATGTACAATAGGTCCACATAGATGTCCAACAAAGGGAGTCTTTTGTAGTCAAGGTGATGGTATTTTCAATCCCCATGAAGGGGAAGGTCTCACTTGAAGCACTGTGTCGAGACTAAAGATTGTACTATGATTGTCACAATTAACACCCAACCCACTACCCATATTTTCACTTTAGCTATCATGTAAGTGTTAAAACATCAATTTGTAACCATTATCTATGTATTTAGTGAGTAAATACCATCACAACTAGAACCATCATATTACTTAAGAATGCAACATGTATTCAAACAAATTATGATTATTCACATCGTAGACAATGAACAATAGAAAAAAAATCATCAACATACAAGATTAAGACAACGGAAAATTTAAAGGGGGGCCTCATCCCATTAATATTCAAGATAAGCCAATACATCATCCATATCTAGTCTTCAATTTTGAGACTGCAACAAAACACAATACATTAAATAATATAGAACCAACAAGAACCCAAAACCCACTACAATGGTTGCAACAATAATAAAAACCAATCAACAACAAACACCAATTATTTTACATGCCTAAGCCTTTACATTTATATCACTGTGCTCGAAGGAAAAAAGGTTCATTCAAAATGTGCAATCCATTAGTCTACTTTTAGTTTCAACTTTATGAACCAACTATTATCTACTTCTTCTCTAGCTAGGTATCTTCATCCTTTTGCCACTCCATTACTTGATCATCGAGGATCTTTCTTGCTATAATGGTTCCAATCTCCCTTCAACATTGATGCTCCTTATTGTGACTAATAGTATTCACTCCACATGGAGTGACTCCCATCTACTATTTTAACTGAATCTGCACCACCTCGTCCCTTCTTGCATGTTGCAACATGTCCATCTTTATAAATAAAAATGAGGATCCCAACAAGCCCCAACCACAACTGTTGACTCGCCCTTGAATCAACTTCCATTTCCTTTGTTGGAATTTGTGAACCCCACCAAATGAGGGGCCCAATCCTAGGACCACCTACAAAAATTTGTTTCTGAACTCAAGGAATTCCTCCAATTCCTTTAGACCACTTACCTACCAAACTGTTGATACCTCCCAAATACACATTTGCTTGATTAGGGTTTGGGGAATGTGGATGAGTTTCTTGAACTATGGACCACTCGAATTCAATTATGTTCTGTAGATGCTATGGAATATTGTATCTTCCGAGAGTGACTGGGTGAAGCTGTCAGAGTTAGGATTAGACTTTCCTTGTAGATTGAAAAATCTAGTCAAGTTCATCATTTGTGATCCATAGTCCCTTTATATTTTCTTCTCTTTCTAATGGATCCACTATTTTATCCGCTTCCTTCTTCAACTGGTTGATCCGCTCTAGGATTTATTTTGTTGGTTGCCCCCTCTTCTTAACAATCTTGTTGGCACAGGGGAAGACCCAGGGTTCAATGCTCAAGAGTGCACAAACAAAACCCTAACTACCATCCCTTTCGGCAACACTTGTGAAGCAGATGAAGTCTCACCCGAGGTAGAGGCAGGGGTGGTTGCAGGACTCTGATGTCTGCAACCTTAGCTGGGACACAAATCTGTGATTATCTTTCTTACAACGCACTTAGCATCAGTTATTCCTTAACATACATTCATTAATATACTTCGCAGAAATCACAGAGCATCACAATGAATAGTTATACTAAAGATGATTCGATACTTAGCCACATAAACATAGGTTAGATTCAACAGATCAAGCACTAAGCATCTTATATATCAGATCTAACATTTATTCACATATCATCATCACAGAGCATAACTAGATCTACTTAATCACATCAAGCACTTAGCCAAGAAAGAGATAAGCACAGTGGAGCGAAGCACAAAGCACCATACACACAGTTACCGTGGTTTACCCCCACCCTGGAGCCATGTCCACAAAGTCTTCTTTATATTATCTTGGTCAAGCAGTTACAACACAGAGCTTCAATGACCCTTACTTCACACAAGACAAAATATCTACGCAGCTCACTAGATCCTTCTTCCTTGCTCTTCAGCACAAGACTACAACAACTTGCACTTAACTTTCCGATCTCATGCACAGAGCACTCTAAGATACATCTGATCACACAGATCAAATTACTAGCAATAAGCTTTTAGTTATACACCACATAGATGTATTACCTTACTATCATCCTTCCTCTCTTCTCCTCTATTTACATTTCCTATTTATAGATTACAAAATAGGCCTAAACGTGGGTAACCCCATAGGATGACATCCCTTTCCCGTTACATCAACCCAAAACCCTAAAATGGACCCAAAAATGGGTCTTGCTTCCTTACTTTTCGCTTCGCGTTGCGCTCCTTCCTTGGCAAGCTGTCACAATCCCAAAAGTGGTCAAATATGACCAAGTATTCTTCAAAACTTGGTCAAGGGCCAACAGGCCCCCAACACTCACCTATGACTCGTCCTGAGTCACTCAGGTCTGACCAATTCCGCTTCGAATGCCTCAAGTTTGGCTCGCGCTGCTTTGACCTGCTACAGTGCGACAACCTCTTGTTCAATAAATTCCTGGATTACTTTGTCATTGAGCGGTCCTTCTAGGCGTTGTTCTGTAGTGATGACACCCTATTCGAGTTCAGCTCCTTGGCTTTCAAGTTCGGCGAACAGTTGGCATGCCTTCTCTTGGAATTGTTGCAGTATTTGAGAGAGTTCCATTACTTTACTTTGCAGCGTGTGTACTTGTTGTTGGGGTGTGCGTTGTTCTACAAACCTCTTCATTCTTTCTACTGGGGTCACAGACTTCAGCTGCGCTTGTAGCACATCTACATGCTGCTTTGCTTCGTGGAGCTGTGCCTCTAATGTCTGCAATTCTGGATTCTCGACAAGGGTTTCATAAGTTTGGGTGCTTCTGGTGCTTAGCTGCCTACATTCCGAAGCCAAAGTTTTTAATCGGTCGACTGCGCTTCGAGTAGTGGCCTCTCTCAGATCTCTTATCTCTTGGGGTGTCTCAGGTACGGTGCAGAGCACCAGATCTGTGATGCGCTGTTGAAGTTGTTGGATTAATTCTTCCAGTTGGGTCACCTGTTGTGGGAGACGATCTTCCATCTTCACTTCTATGATCGTCACAGAGCGCAGTGCTTTGTGAACTCTCTCATGTACTTCAAGTTTCTTTGCTAGCAACTGGTCCTTGCTCTGCTGNGCTGTAACTGTGCTTTTTCCTCCTCCCACTTCACTTGTAAGGCAAGTTGTTCCTGTTCTACCTTCCTCTGTTGTTCTCCATGTGTGCTATGTTCTTGTGCCAAAGCCTGGGTGGCTTTCACTATGTCTTCTTGAGCTCGTCGAAGGCGAGCTTCGACTTTCTCGATGATCTGGCGTAACTGAGTGGGCTCATCGTCTGTTCCTGATATTTCTGTTGTTAAGGGCGCCGTAGGAACTGCTTGGCTGGACTGGAGTGCTTGCTGCACTTCTTTGAATTCGCCCATGATTCGGCTGAATAGCTCCTCCTTCTTTGCTTCTTGCTTTTCCGCGAGCTCTAGTGAAACATCATTCAGTGTGGCAATTAAGAAGTCGAAATCATCCGGGGTAAGGGTAGTTTTAAGCGTGCTCCGGGAGCCTTAGTTTTCTTTCTTGATGAGGGATTTGGTGGGGTAATATTCCTCTTCTTGGAGGGATCTTCCTCGTCTCTAGGCAGAGTAACTTCACCTTTGCTCTGTTCAACTTTCGTGCCCCCTAGTTCTTTATCATTACCTCCCTTCGCAGGTGAGAGCGAAGCAGTCTTCATGGATGTGCTGTGGATATCTTGGACTTCCACATCCTTCTTAGTCTTGCGCGGTCCTGGTGTATCCGGCATAGCTTCAGGGCTATCTACATTGGACATCTTTGCGGGGTCTGCTGCAACAAAGAGGTCTGGCGACGTGCTCATCTGCGTGCGTTGTGATGTAGGTGAAGTGACGATATGTGTTGAATTTCATCAAAGGTCTAAACCTATGAAGCGTGTTGGGTGTAATGCGTGGTGTAGATTGAATGACATTCTTCAACTGAGTGTAGTAAGCGTGGAAGACAACATTGGACTGCCACTGTTTGTTCATGTCGCTAGAGTACCACAACATCTAGAACTTCACGGCCAATGGTTCAAAGGGTTCGATCTCCAGAAATGTGGCTCCCTCGAGCAGTTCCCACGTTATGAAAGTGATGAGTATGAGAAACTAGCTAAAGTGGAACTCATACCCTTAGTCCTGTGCTTGTCGACAGTCAAGTTCTAGCTGATTTATAAGGTATTTTGCCCAGTTCATTTGTACTCCCTCCGCGCACTTCCCTGCGAGGTCAACTACAAATCCAGTCACCTGTGTAGGTCTGTTTCTTTGGACTAACTTTCCTACGATCAGCTGGTAACCAAAGCACACTGTTGCATTCTCAATGGAGACTACCTTGTAACCTCACGTGCCTTTCTCCAGATTTCCATATGTGTCTTTTATTCATTGAGCGAGGGCACGATCTGTAGTCTTTCTAGGGTAAAATTCCTGTGGGTCAGGGCCCTGCATGCTTAGCCCAGTGATTCGATTGATCAGAATCAGATCCATAGTGATGTGGCGGTCCAACCATAGGTATCCTTCGTGGTAGCAGGACAGTAACAGTCTAATGCATGCATTTACTTCCTGATGCCTCCCAAAATGTGGAATCTTCATTACGTTGAGGAGGGTTGACTGCGCAATATTATGGGTCCATTGCTGCGGTACAATCTTGGGGTTCTTTCCTTTTGTAATAGTCAAGTACTTGTGCGGGGCTAGCATACTGTATACTGTGCGATATCCAAGGTTAAAATCACTAAATTTTAGTGCGGTGAGCTTCTCCTGGTCAGCATGAACTGTGCGCACCCCTTTCAGGAGGTAGGTCGTGACTACAACATAGTTGAAGTCTCTGGGTATAGTGTCTCAATTCACTGGTCCGCTTAGTGGTGGGATATATTTAGGCAAGATTCTTGGGATCATCTTCACAATGGAGAAGTCGTTTCCGATCTTAGATCGTCTTTCGGAAGACGGTCGGGATGGTCCTTCTCGAGCAGTGGAGGGGGAAGTTGGCAGTGCGCCCAAGGATGATGCCTGTACACATGTAGACATTCCACATTCTGACATGACTCTCTCAGTCATTAAATCAATTATAACTTCTTCAACAATTTTCTCAGCAGCGCTGAGCTCATCCGACATACAAACTTGGTTCAGCTGGCTCAGATGCAAAAGGAATTTAGAGACTATAGTGAATAGTAAGGCAATGATCTCAGGGCAAGTAAATCTCAGGGTTGGCGCTCAAATTATCAGTTAGCAAAAGTATTCTCGGTGCGTGGTGTGATGGCTTAAGTAGGTAATCTCAGCAATGGTCTGCTTGAAATAGACATGGGGCCTTCATTAACTCTGTTCTATTTGTTCTGGTGGTAACCCATAACTGCTTTTCGATCCGTTCAGAGTGGCGGTCGAACGGGTATATTGGTTCCAATGACTATATTGCTTTGTCATGGCGAAGTACTCTATGTCATTGTTTTGATATCTCGGCGAAGCTCCAATTCTGCAATTCTTCTTGTTGCGAAGTGTCCTCTAGAACCTCTTGTAACCTTACAGTGTTAGCCCTTTTCTTTCTTAACTTCCTAGCCTTCTTCCTAGTGACCTTCGTCTCAGTAATGCTTTTACCATTATGATGTTTATCTTCTGTGGTCTTAGTTACTTCACGCTGTTGAAAGTCTTTCCTATGGTTCCTTGATAATATTACTTCTATATAAAAAATAGGTAACTCAATCTTCTACGGATCCTCAAGTGTTTTCTTAGCTTCGACATCGGAGTTGCTAATGTTGAATATCTGCGATCTGCTCTTCTGTTCTTCAATCAAGTGCGCGATCCTTCTGGTCATAAAGTCTTTTAACTCTTGCTTCTTCTGTTCCAAAACTTTTTCTTCTTCTTTTCGTCTGGCTTGTTCTCTATCAATCCAAGGTTTCCCTATGAGAATGGTAAATGGGGCGCAGTTTTCAACAAATTTAATGATATCAAAGTCTTCCTCTGTCGAAGTTCCATTGACAGTCATAGGTATCCGGGCGAGCCTTCCACATAGGTTTACTAGCTTTCCTCTGAAGAAACTGGTTCCTCTTAAGGAAGGGATCATGGCAGGCTTTCCTATAGCTTCCCAAGTTCTTTCTGGCATAATGTTCACTTGTGTTTCTTCATCAAGAGTACAGTCAATGTCAAAGTCCCCTATTCTTGCTTCGATTTGCTCCTTTTCTTTGAAGATCTCTAATAGCCTAACATGTTAGTGGTCATTCAAGGTATCTTTCATCTGTAGCAATATCTTTTTTGATTCTTTCTGTGTTTTTGCTATAATCTTGGTCTCTTGATCTCCTTTAGTGTTTGCTTGCTCCATATTCAGCTTCTCAAGCCTAGCAATCATTCTAGGGCAATCCAATACTTCATGGTCCATAGCCTTACAACAGAGACAACTAGGTCTTCTCCTAGGGCATTCCTTAGCAAGATGTCTCGGTCTTCTGCAACTGTAACAGAGGGTTAATCCTCTCTTTCATTTAGATGTTCCCCAACTCCTTCTGTACTGCGCACCAGGATCATGGTGGCTAGCCTGCAAAAAACTCTTTCTACGATCCTGCATCCACTTGTTAGTCCAAACATTCTTTCGATGCATAGGTATAACATATCTATCACTATACTTATAAGATCTATTCATATCAAACTTTATTTTATCTATTAATGCCCTAGTTTTGAAGCTAGGACAAAATCCATCAAATATACCTAAATCCATGCTTTAGAAACAAAAAATTCCACTTATCTTACTTCTATAGAGCACAAAGCTTCCAGATCTAAGACTTTTAACTATTCTTACCTTTATCAAAGCACAAAGCTTACATATCTTACCTTTTTCCTGTAGATCTTACCTCTTTCTTCGCAGATTTGACTTCTTTTCTTTAGATCTAACCTCTTTTCTTCAGATCTGACCTCTCTTCTTCGGATCTGACCTCTCTTTCTTAGCACAAAGCTTCACAGGTCAACAAAACACTGTGCACTAGGGCAACAGATCTACACACATATCTTATTTTGTACAAGGCTTCTTCTTCTTCAGTTCCCAGTAATCACAGTTTCAGGTCTCGACAACATAACCATTTGTTGGCACAAGGGCAAACCCAGGGTTCAACGCTAAAGAGTGCACCAACAAAACCCTAACTACCGGCCCTTTCGTCAACACCTGTGAAGCAGATGAAGTCTCACCCAAGGTAGAGGCAGGGGTGGTTGCAGGACTCAGATGTCTGCAACCTTAGCTGGGACATAGATCTGTGATTATCTTGCTTACGACGCACTTAGCATCAATTATTCCTTAACATACATTCATTAATATATTTTGCAGAAAGCACAGAGCATCACAGTGAATACTTATACTAAATATGATTCAGTACTTAGCCACAGAAACATAGGTTAGATTCAATATATCAATCACTAAGAATCTTATATATCATATCTAATGTTTATTCACATATCATCAGCACAGAGCATAACTAGATATACTTAATCACATCAAGCACTTAGCCAAGAAAAAGATAAACACAGTAGAGAGAAGCACAAAGAACCATACAGACAGTTACTGTGGTTCACCCCCACCCTGGGGCTATGTCCACAAAGTCTTCTTTATATTATCTTGGTCAAGCAGTTACAACACAGAGCTTCAATGATCCTTACTTCGCACAGGACATAAGATCTGCGCAACTCGCTAGATCCTTCTTCCTTTCTCTTTAGCACAAGACTACAACAACTTGTACTTAGCTTTCCGATCTCATGCATAGAGCACTCTAAGATACATCCGATCACATAGATCCAGTTACTAGCACTAATATTTTAGTTATACATCACATAGATGTATTACCTTACTATCATCCTTCCTCTCTTCTCCTCTATTTACATTGCCTATTTATAGATTACAAAATGGGCCTAAACGTGGGTAACCCCACGGGCCAACATCCCTTTCCCGTTACATCAAGCCAAAACCCTAAAATGGACCCAAATATAGGTCTTGCTTCCTTAATTTCCACTTCGCGTTGCGCTCCTTCCTTGGCAAGCTGTCGCAGTCCCAAAAGTGGTCAAATATGACCAAGTATTCTTCAAAACTTAGTCAAGGGCCAACAAATCTTCACCCAATTTTTTGTGTAGTGGAAATTTCCTTGCACTAGTTGGTCATTTCCTGTATTTTGTCCTTTATTGCCTCTGTTGACCTTTTTCTGAGTACCAGACTCTATAGTAATTGGGACATGTTTTGTCACTCTACCAATTTCTTAGTGTCCCAGATCTCCTTTAACTTCTATTTTCCCTTTTTCATTTGTTTGAATCCTTGCTACATTTTCTTTACAATGTCATTCAAAGGGGCATTTGGTGCTAAGTCACCAATATCAACATCTTCTTCTCTTATTTCCAACCACATTTGGAGGAATCTACTTCACACGATTTTGATCTCATCCTCCATTTTGTTCTTTTCCGGACATAGGTTGTTTGATTCCTCCAGTGGGTCTTCCAATTGCACTCGTAGCTGGTTGTTCTCTATCCTTAGTTACAAGAGGCCCCTCTATATCTATATCAACCTCATTACCTAAGATGAAGTACTTCCTTACCAGGTATTTAGTCGAGACTTGCTAATATCCGAGGGTTGCGAGACTTGGGAATGAAGTGGTGTCATAGAGTCTAATTGGATCCTAATATGGCCCATATTTTTCACCTTGTATAGCTAAATTTCCTTCCTAGAACCTTAGATTTTGTCTATTATTAAGCCTAATGTTTAGTGAATTGACCACTTTTGTAGCTAATGATAATTTGTTGATTAATAACTTGCAATGACTATTTTTGGTTGCATTTTATGAGTTGTAATGAGAGCATGATTGAGTTTTCCTTTATGATGATGAATATGAGTTAATGATGTGCTTTCTAATGAATTGATTTCAATAGCCTTGACTACTATTATTGTAGAAAATTTGTTTAAATGTTTCTCTAGCAGTTAGTTTTGTTGTTGACATCTATCCCAATCATAATATAGAAAAAATACAAGCAAGCAATCACATTCATTTCACTTTATAGATTGTACACATTCATCAAAATCAAGGAATAAGACAATGCAATAATTGGTATAGAAATTAGGGCACACAAAGATTGATCTGCCTTAACAACATGAATAGAGAAACAATTACGACTATAGAAGTGACACTGACCTAACCCTAAAAGGAGGGAGATGAATGTGCACTCTATATAATTCCATTAAAACCATTGACCATGAGGATGAGAGATTACATGGATTCTCTAGAAAATGGTTTGTTCTAGTGCCAAAGAAAGATCACACACCCCATAATCACATTCCTCAACAAACCACCATAATTAATGAAGAGGAAATGATGATTTTAGGGGTAATACTATTAGTCCATATCTTGGAGTTCCTCTACAATAATCCAAGGTTTATTTAGTATAAATATGCTCATATATAACTTGAATTGAGCTAGTCAGTAATAGATTTTGAATCTTTCTTACAATTAGTGATATGAAAATGTAACTTATTTGCAAGTTACAATTATGACTTAATTTTCTCAATACTCATAAACACTTAGTTAATAATTAAGAATTGCGGAAATAAAGAGAAGAATAGCAGAAATATAAGAGAAGATACAAAGGCGAGGTTGTTAACAGAGTTCACCCATCTTGGGCTACGTCTCTAGGTCAACTTCCAATGAGTGTCTTCTTTATTAATGATGTCAAATGATTTAATACATCAAAATGGATCCCAACCTGCATACACTGTTGTCTCCAATCTACTACAAGGTTCTGGCTAAAAAAAATAAATACCTCCCACACTCGGGTTACCAAATTCTAGTCCTAAAATCTACTTCTCCAATCTATTCTATGCAGGAAATACCTCTACATAAATACAAATATCTGAGTAATTCTTTGCAAAATAAACCATCAAACTCGAAGTTTTAGACCCTTTAGCCTGATTGGGGGTGCCATGTGGCACACTTTAATTGGACCACATTTCATCTTCTAATTCTCCCACTTGGATGCATAGTCAACATATGGGCACCTGTCACATCATCAACACATACTCACTTGCCACGTCAGTGCACATTTAAAGCCACCTCAATGCCACATTAGCATGTCATATTGCCACGTCAGCCTGCTATACTACCACACCATCATCCGTACAGTGCCATGTCAACATTTGTACAATGTCACGTCAACATATGTACAGTCTACGCCAACATCCATATTGCCACGTGTCATCCATGTCAGCCTTTTTTGCCCACTTTACCAAAATTTCAGAACGCATTAACTTTTGCATATGATGTCCATTTGAGCTCGTTCAAGTTGTGTTGGAAATATATCTTCGAGATCTTCACCATGGATTCCTTTTAATAAACATTTGAAGACATCAATTTGTAAGACACCTGACTCCCTAATCCTTACTTAGGCTGATGGGGTGTTAAAATTTCCTCTTATCCCACTCGATTCATTTATATCATGAATCCCATCGGTAGATTCTACTCATTGTGAGATTTCCAATGACTGTAATGATGCTTAGATCTGAGCTCTGGATCAAAATTTATGACCTCCTAAAGTTTTCCAACCTTCATTGGACATTTTCCACCTCACTGCTACGTGGTCACCTATTTCTCATGCCATCCGACGTGGAACCAATGTGGCACCTGCCACCTGGCCCATAGGACCTCTAGATCAATGGATCTGATCATTCAAAGCCCTTCCTCATTGTCGTCGATTATCCTACTCGCATGGAGTATAAGTCAACCCAACCAAATTTATGACGATGAACTCTATGGGTTCATCTCCAGATCCAAAGGCTCTTAGAATTCTTGAATCAACAACTCCGATCGTGTTGGTGCTCCCAACATGAAAAATGATTAATGCCCATCTTCCCACCTTTTTTTTAAGGGATCCAGTGGGGTCCACAATTGATCTATGACCAAGATTTTATCTCGACAATTCTCCAATCAACAACTGTCGTTTACCTCGACATCTCATCGTTGTTGGCATTTTCCTCCTTCTCAGCCTCTGGGCTAATCTTTAATTCCTCCAATGAATGACCAAGATCTCCCTACATCTAGATCTAATGGTCTATATTGCAATCATATATCTAAGCATTTCTATCCCCCCTTCGGCACCACACGTGTCCCTCATCTAATCCATTGGTGACACCTGCCACCCCAACATTCATACTGGATACCATGTTGGCACACCACATCATCATCCCTTCATCCTCTTCTTGCGTGACCATGTGGGACCCATGACAGATCAAAAACTACCATTGTACTGCGCCCACTCATTGATCAATGACCCAGATCTTCCCAAGCCTTCCTCATCATCGACACTCATGGCCATCACTCAACTGCATTAACCTTTCATGCTTCAATAACATTGTGTCTGGATTCGATGGTCCATATCTCATCATCATCACCTCCATTAGATCAACGGTTGTCATTAATCCATCGACCTCATAGTCATCGAGAATTCTTGGCTTGACTTACACTTCACCAACTCTCTAATCCCGACGATGATGCACGTTGCATCGACAGTCCAGATCTCACCTTCAATGGATCAACAATATCCATTTCTCCTTGGGCTACCCCATCGTCATCGACTCTCATCTCCTAGCCTCTCCCCAGACCTTTTTCAACCCTTCACCAACGTATGACTGAGATCTCTTGATCTGCAGATCCAACAGTTGAATTTTAAGGAGATGACCTAAGAGCCTTTTCACCCAACTAGGCCCACAATTGACTCGTCGACCATTCAAATATTGACACACACCATCCCACATGGCACACTAACTTCCACACTGGAATTCCTCATCAACATGGTGTCGCCTTCCCCCTTCATCACTTGAATGAAACCTAAGACAAATCTATGGATGAGATATAGTGTTTCCTTTTGCACCGATTGACAGTTCTTGTTAACTCTTAAGACTTCATCGTCATCGACACCTCTCTCATTGATGAAACTATTGGGCCCTCACTCACTTTACCAATTGTTCACTTCCAATGATGATACATCTGGTGTCAATAGTATATATCTCATTGGAGTTTCTCCCGATAGATCAATGACCTTCATTCCACCATGGAGTTCTCATCGTTATCATAACTCATTGTTCTAATTCTTAATCCACTTAAGGGTTCGCTCCTCAATGAACAATATCAATATTTCCTTTGCACCGAATCAATGGTTCTCATTCTTTCCCACAACCTTTTTTGTCATCGACACTTTGGAGTCTACACCCTAAATTTCCAACCATCCACTCCCAATGATGACGCACCCGGGATCAATGACTTAGATCCCGTCGGAGATTTTTCTGATAGATCAATAGTTCAAATTTCCTCTTAGGGTATTCATTGTCGTCGTTGTTGGAAATCCTCGTTTCCAACTCTAGGTCCATCCAAGGGATTGTTCTCCTGAAAACTATGCCTTTATAGCATAGGGTTGATATTTACTCACTAAACCATATTGATGGTTACGATCTACTCCATCTTAACCATAGGATTTCTACAAGGTGACAATATGATTCATGACTTAGTCAATTCAAGAATTATCTGAAGTCTTTTCCAGGGTTTTCACCAAGCTTTCGACCCCTTTCACAAAAAACATGAAGCCTGCTACTTGGCACACAATGAGGAACTTATTCCTCAAAAACATTCTATGTTATGGATAAATGGATAATCACACAGAGGTATATTGACCTCCTCTGGCCTTCAACTTGCCATTATTACAGTTTTCCCATTGTTCTTAGAAATTATTGTTCATTACGAAATATTCCTATGGTTCAAGATAAAATACATGGTTCTCCTGTTCCGGAATGCAATCCACATGCAATTTCCTTCAATTTCTCAATCATCTAAGTACAAGGCATTCCCATGGAACAATATCAATCCCATTAACCAGACATACACATTTACAACACAAATACAGGAATCGATCCTTCATCTCCATTCAATGACACAAAATAAATAAACACTTATCTGTTCGATGTAGAAGCTAACCAACCAATTGATTGTGGGTGTTCTCCTTTCCACCCAACCATAGGATCTGCATGCTCAGTCACTTCAAAAATAGGCTACCCCCATTGCAGGCCATGATACCACTTGAGAATCTCTTTTAGGTTCTCAAGAAGGTTGGTATGTGAAAGATGTTCTCCTTCACTTTTGGTGAGAATATCCTCGCATCCACCCAACCCAGGTCTCATCGAAGTTTATCAGATTCCATTACTAGCATCAAGATCGTGACCTCTTAGCTCGAATTGGGTATTTGGACTCTCAAATGAGTCTTGCAACCAAATTCTTCCTCTAAGACTCGTGTCTCTCTACCCATATTTGGGTTCACTTACTTCAGACTAAAAGCCTCTACTCTTCTTTTCTACCCCCGTGAAAGGTTCTCGATCCACACCCTTCTTTCCTTCTATCAGAAGGAACCCATGGGGTCAATATGGGATACAAAATTGGTACTTTGTTGTACCTATGGATGACAACTTTTTCTATCCTAACCCTATCTCCCATACTTTTATTCATTAGGATGGTTGGTTGTCCAAATACCAACCCCTTTCCATTAACTGATTTGTCTTGAAATCAGGGCGAAGGGAAATGAGTATTATTTTTAAATCAAATATCTCAACAAGGGGATTTGGGTCATATTAGCATAATTAACCCCCTCAATAGGCTCCCTCACTCTTTCCTATAGTGGTATCATGGAAAATACTTTTAAGGCTTCACCCCATAGTCATTTATTGGCATTATCAATTAAACAATAATACATTTACAATATTTACATGCCATTGCATGGAAAATAATTAATTATGATTAATTAAAAATACTGAGAGGTTTAGAAAGGGGGTATTACAATCCCCTCCCCCTTCAAAAGGAACACCATCCTCAATTTTCTTCTCAGCAACACATGCCATGCCTTTATCTTTCATTTGTTTCAACAATGTTCATCCAAAAAATCGTTAGATGCTTATTAATCTTTAAAACATAATAACATCTACTTGATCTTTTAAATAAAAATGATTGCTTGAATTTTTGCAATTTACATGTGAATTAACTTATCTATCCAAATACACTTTAATGATAAACAACTTGCAAATAATTGAGTGGAAATAGAACAACAATATTGAATCACATACACAACTTTGATAACAGAGTTCACCCAATTTGGGCTACGTCTTCGGGTCCACTTCCAATAGAGACCTCTTTATTAATGCTCAAATGCTTGTGTTTTACAATGACCTTTTTGCATCTTGCTCAAACTCAAAAAAAAAATACACCATTGAATTCCTTGTGAAATTTCTATGCAAATAAGTATAAAGTTCATAAAATTACGTGTCAGAACCTCGTGGCATGCATTACAATGAAACCTCTAAGTCTAGCTACACTCGGGCACAAACTTTGAGACACTGTACTCTGCAATTATGAGTCCCCTTGTCTCGATCCACGCACCCATTAAATAGGATGCAGACCCTTAACCTCCATCCAAAATTATTGGCAACCATTTAATTTATTGTCGGGGAATTCCATAACAAGTGGTACCCAAGGCATAACGGTTAAATAGTTGGTGTGTTATATGGCGGGTCAAGGGGTCAAAACCCGTTGACCATGCCATATATAGTATTCTGTTACAATGGTGGCATATAGTTTTAAATGCGACAAGATATATATATGTGATATATTGTTAATGGTTTATAACCAAAGTTTAATGCCCTCGTGGATCATGGAATTAGTTACGGTCTCATGGGATACCATATGAGTTCATATAATATGGGTCGAGGGATTAGTCCTTCGACCTTTTTTTCCGCCAACCATTACAATACACAAAATTAAATATAATCTACGCCATACACATGTTAAGTCTCATGCGATGGCGTGATGGTAAAAGGCCTGGGTAAGGTTTATGGAAGGTCACGGGTTCTATCCCCCAAACTCCAAAATTTTTAATAAACATTAACCATCATAGGAAAATGATGGATTTCCACGTGGCAGTCTCTTATTGGCTCCCCTTGTGCCATGTGTCAATACAAAATTGGTCCACTTGGAATGTACAATTGCCCAATCACTTTCCAACTTGTCATGCCATGTCACCTACCTGCCATGTGTCGCCATGTGAGGTCACCACATCATCACTTTATGGTCATACAATTGTGCCATGTGTCACCCTTTTAGTGGTGACATGTGTCACCTTGACCCTATTTAATTTTGCCTTATTTTGAATTGAACTTTGACCATCCAAAACTTTTACATACGAACTTCGTTTGAGGTGATTTTTGTGTCATTGGAAATCTATAATCGAGCTCTATGCATTGATGTAATTTTCAAGAGAATTTTATATGGTCAAATTTTGAGCATTTTTTAACCCTTTTGGACCTCTGTGAGCATT
The DNA here is from genome assembly GCA_010110895.2 of Picea sitchensis. NCBI lineage: Eukaryota > Viridiplantae > Streptophyta > Pinopsida > Pinales > Pinaceae > Picea > Picea sitchensis. The sequence goes on along the minus strand of SNQJ01S0003672.1, from coordinate 160,136 downwards.
CTAGATCCTCCTGGACCTCTGTGAGTATTCCTGGATCCTTCTGGATCTCTGTGAGCGTTCCTGGATCCTCCTAGATCAAATGTAGCTCCTCTTCTTAGTCTGGTCCTTTCTAGACTCTTGGAATTTAACACCTACCTACAACCATTTTAGACAATAAGCATATTTATCCACAATTTCATGCATAAACATTTCATTTCCGTTCAAAACTCAAGGGGAGATATTCATATCAACACAATACTTATCTCTCTAATTCATGGATCTGCATCCATATGGCTGTATCATTAACTTGGATCACTGTTCCATTGACATACCCATTGTGCTCATGATCCCATATCAACATACAACATGAGTTATCAAAGTCTCCTCTTCCTTGCGGTCACTCACCCTACAGGCCCAGGCTCAAGCATCCCCTTATCTACTATACAGTCCCTCGGGCGATCCATCTTTCCTTGCCAAGTATTTTTCACACAAGAAGAGATTAAGAGACTTCACCGAGTCTTACAGTCAAGGCCTCCCTCTGACTTTCTCTGCCAAGGCATCCCTCTAGCCCGTGTTACCTCAACACAACACTTTCTATGGAAACCATGGCATATCATGGGGTTATCATGTCACAAAAGTATCCATTTCCATGCTTTTCCAGCTTGATAGCCATCATATGTCCCTCCATGACATATTTGTTATCTCACCTGTATCACATGCATATAGTAATTGTGAGATACTATTATCAATTCCAATCAAAAATTCTTTCAAATTTGTTACCCATAGATTTTTCAATTTTCGCATTTCCATTTTAGATCTATTCCATACTGGAACCAGATTCCATAAGTATGGTACTTCCTTCTCATATTAGTTTATCTTAGCAGGCATTAGTCTCCCTTATGGGCTTACTTTTTCTACCATATCCAAGACCCTTCTTCCTGCAACTCATCCTTCACATGACCAAACCAATTGTTAGCTCTTATGCATATTATATTTTCATTGTACACTTGCAGTGGCTTCCAAACTATTTCAAAACCATGCATACTAATGATCAATTCACTCTTATCCATTCAATGATATAAGAAAAAGGAAATATCATTCCTTACACATGCATCATTTTATGATACCAAACTTTTCTAAATGAAATTCTAACATTAAACAAATTTAATCATTATGCCAATGTCCATGACCACACTCCTACATAATGCACCCTTGCATTGATTCCGAATTACCACATTTCATATTAGGCACTTTTCCCTGGTGTGTTGGAACTTAGCCAACCTATTACCACATGGTTCCTTTATCAACATTTATCATTACAAAAAGAGTATGCTTCCTGCCACAAACTGATCATTAACTCAGATCGACATAACATGATATGAAATTTAAATTTCATATGAATGCATTCAAGCATTCTTTCTTCATTGGTAATCAGGGTTCCAACATTCATGGCCACCCAATTCCTCTCTTTATCATTGTTATAATTACAGTATAATATTGGAATGTCCTCCTTCCACATTGGGAAGTCTTGTAGCTTCCCTCTCATTCAAACATGCATTTCATCAATGCATTCAATCAACATGATGATTATGAACAATTATGCTCACATTCATTCATAACACAATCGTGCACGCATTTTCTTTTAATGATCTCAATCATTCTTGACTATTAGAGGATCATACCTCCATCATTCAAGCTATCTTCTTTCCTGAGTCATATGCTACTTGGGTATCAATGACCTATAAAATTCAATCATAATTATAAGACATAAAATATTTCTGGAGAGATTCTTATTCAATCCCTTTCAAATTGCATGCCACATAGACACGGAAATTTTATACATGTTATGGCTGCTAATACCCTCTCTAATATTACTTCATCAATGGTGCTTAAGGGAACTCCCAAAGTCCATTCATCAATCTTTCAACAAAAACGCTCTTGTATTTATCCTCTATTTGAGGTTGTCCACCATTGGCAGTTGTCCTTCCTCAATAGCTCCAATCTTTTTCTATACGTTACATGCATCATCTCATTTCACAATTACGTCAATGACCATGTTAAATAAAATGCATGTACCATATCATTTAGATCAATAAACATTCTCATGCAAAAAACACAACAACATTTCAATTTTCTCATCCCATAGAAACATAATAAGCAATAAGAAAGGAGTTAAGGGACTCTTCCCTTTTTTTCCAACTCCTTTACTCAATCAGAATTTTTTCAGTTCTACTGAACTATTTCTAAAAGATTCACCGCCTTTGCATAACATGGATTTTAATTGGGATAATTATTTAGATACATTCATTTATTCATTTTTCTTTCATTAGCTGTCCTTTTAAGTACACAACTTTGTCTCATAAACCATATTTTTGAAGTGAGGAAAGTGTTCCTACTTTTCTCATTTATTGCCTATGCAATTCATCCCCTTATGGGGTCTGTCTTCTCTATTCCTTGAGCATTTTTAGCTAGGTTTCACCTTGACTTTACTTAGATAAATTAACATGCTACAAAAACAATATTTTGGTTCACAAATTAATCATGAGCTAGTGCATTCTGCACCTTTACCAAATCATATTGGTCAATGTTCATTTTTTTTTCTTTCATTCATGCATTACTTTTTAAAATTTAATCCAAGATTATTATACAAACAAACCTTGCAACACACTGCTTAATTTTCCAACAGTCTTTAAGGTTATGACTCTGTTATCCAGACAAAGTATTTATGTAGTTCCTCCATAGGTAATTTCTTGAACATGTAACTCTCCTATTGCATATCCCATACTATTTGAAATGACCTCAAGCTTGATTTAGCCTCAGCTTCATCATTTCAGAGTTCCGCCCAATATTCCATAAGGAATATAAGCATGCATTCAGATCATGCATTCATATTATATATCCACACACACACCATATTATAATGTGTTTTAATTCACAATGCACTTAACCACATGCATCAACATATTGTGTGTGTCCACCACTGACACACTTCATAGTTTCACTTGCATATCTTCTGATATCATTTCAATCATGATTGTTCACAATCATTTACATGGAATTTTCAAAGGCATAACCTTCTATGATAACAATGGAGCATTTCTTGCTGATTGCTCCTTCAACTTTTATAATATCTCTTTCCGAGGAAGGGACTACACCCTGCTCAAGTTATTATTCCATCAAGATATTTCAGACCCTTTAACATAGGGTTAGCCATGCATCCATGGAATTTTTCAGACCTGAAAAGTATACATCTTTCCTTGCATTCCACTTATTTAGTTCATGCAAGTACACTCTTTGCCTTACTTCCCTCTTACTCAGGAAGTCATCTCATGCCT
>SNQJ01S0003672.1:120320-145753 GCA_010110895.2 Picea sitchensis | reverse complement strand
GAGGAGGTTAGGATGATCCCACTAAATCATGAAAGCGAGTAAGATCCAAACCATTCGGATGCCACCTCACCATGGAAGTTTCTCCTTCTAGAAGATTCGAGAAAACTCTCTTTTTTCCCACATGAAAGCATTCTCGCACCCTGCCTATAGAGAAGCCCGCAAACTGTTCACACCCTAACTATGGTGCAACCTACGAGAATCAGTCATTCTCGCACCCTAATACATAGGCAGCTTGCGAACTTCCCTTTTTACAGGGTTTTTCCAAAGGAAAATGCAACTTCTTTTCTCAGGAAAAGTTCTTCTCCCTTCTCTCTTCAGGAACTCAGGCCACTGACCCCTTTGAAGGCAACAGATAGGTTTACATCATTAACGGTCATAGGGATGATGAAAATAATGTGTAACACTTATCCTCATACGGTAGTATGCATTCAACATCATCAACATTTTACTTATACTGCTATAATAAGATCATCACTAAACATATGATATATGATGACACCACATTCTAGATCTAGTAATAGACTATAATAAGCATATATGCATGTTACATACATGCTTACTCATTACCCTATGCCTTACAACATATCCACATATTTCATTTTCATGCTTAAACAAGTACTCAAGTCAATAGGAAGGTACACATTTTTCTACAAACATGAGCTCATAAACTGGCTCATATGTTCATTTCCTTTCACCTCTTTTATGAGGACTATCATAGTTCAAAGGGACTCCTTATTTTGCTTGATTAGATTATCTCAGTAAAAAATTTCATTCATTATAGGTCAAGTAAATTGAACTCACAAATTTTCCATCAGTCCTCTAGACATGATGACTTATACATACATGTTTTAGTCTTTTATTTAAGCAACAATTATTATTGCTAAGGATTCTATCAATTCCAAACTAAATTTCTTAAACACAAGGGGTTTTCCATAAGGGTCTTAGCCCTCATATAAACAATCATCATAAATTCCATAGGCTCCAACTTCCCATGCTTATAGGTAGCAATAATTTGACTAGTTCATTTATTCTTTGAACTTTTGCAACCCTTTAGCAATATTATTCCATTTCTGTCATTCACATTCGGGTATTAATATGAATGTATATCAACTTATTCCCACTAATGTAGGAGTACTTATCAGTTTGACAAAGGAAAAACATAATTCCTCTACTGTAATTCAGTAAGAATTTCCAATGTAAAATTTCAACTTACAGTCCTCCTTCTCAAGGAACTTGTGTAGATAATAGACAATATTTTAACATAGGGAAACTCTTTATAACATTATCATCTTGGCCTTGTTATACTAGTCCTGTGAATGATATATGCCCCACCCATGCCTAATGTTTGAACTCTACTATGATACCACTCTGTAAGACACCCAACCCCCTAATCCTTACTTAGGATGATGGGGTGTTAAAATTTCCTCTTATCCCACTCAATTAATTTATCTCAATGAATCCCATAGATGGATTCTACTCATCATGATATTTCTGACAACTCTAACCATGCTCAATTCTGAGATCTGTATAAAAGGTTATAGTCTCCTAAAATTTTCGGACCTTCATTGGCCATTTGCCACCTCACTTCCACATGGATATCTATCTCTTGTGCCATTCGACGTGGTACTGACATGGCACCAATGTGGCACCTTCCACCTGGACCATCGGGCCTCTAGATCAATGTATTTGATCATTTATATCCCTTCCTCATCGTCATCATCAAGGATCTTACTCCCATGGAGTATAAGTCACCCAAACCAAAGTTCCGACGATGAACTCTACAGGTTCATATCTAGATCTGTTGGCTCTCATACTTCTAGAATCAATGGCTCCAATATTGTTAGTGCCCCCAACATGCAGGATGATTAATGTACATGTACCCAATTTTTTGTTAAGGGATCCAATGGGGTCCACAACTGATCTACGACCAAGATCTTCTCTCGACAATTCATTGATCAACGACTGTCGTTAACCCTGACATCTCGTTGTTGTTGGAATTTTCCTCCTTCCTAGATTATGGGATAATCTTGACTTCCTCTAACAAATGAAAAATATCTCACTACATCCAGATCTAATGGTCTAGATTGTAATAAAAAATCTAAAGGTTTCTAGCCCCCCTCTGGGACCATACGTGTCCCTCATCTAATTCATTGGTTACACCTGTCAACACGACAATCACACTGGCTACCATGCTGGAACACCACGTCATCATGATGTAATCATCCATTTATCCTCTTCTTGCGTGACCATGTGGGACCCATGATAGATTGAAGACTTTTGTTGCGCCGCTCCCACTCACCGATCAATGTCCCAGATATTCCCAAGCCTTCGTCATCATCGACACTCTAGGCCATCACTTGATTGTACCAAAATTTCATGCTGTGACGATGATGCGTATGGATCTGATGGTCCAAATATCATTGTCATCACCTCCATTGGATCGACGGTTTTCATTAATACCTCGACCTCATCGTCGTCGACACTTTCGGGCTTCACTTACACTTCACCAACTCTTTGATCCCAATGATTATACACGTTGCATCGACGGTCTATAACTCACCTTCAATGGATTGATGATTGTCATTTCTCCTTGGGCTACCCCTTCGTCATCTTCTCTCCTCTCCTAGCCTCTCCCGAGACCTTCATCATCCCTTTGCCAACGTATGACTAAAATATCTCGATCTGTAGATCCAACGATCAGATTTTAAAGAGATGACCTAGGATCCTTTTCAACCAACTTGTCCCACACTTGACCTATCGACCATTCAAATATCAACACACATCATCCCACAAGGAACGCTAACTACCACACTGCATTCCTTGTCAGGATGTTGTCACCTTCCCCCTTCCTCACTTGAATGAAACCTAAGATAGATATATGGCAGAGATTTAGTCTTTCCTTCTACACCAATTGATGATTCTCGTTAACTCTTGAGACTTCATGTTATAGTCCAAAATGCCTTATCTGTGCATACAAGACTTTGACCCTTCCATTTGCATACTTTGCCAAAATAAATACTGCTGAGGCTTCCTTTTAAAAAACCATTTTTTGGATAGTGTACGTGCCCTGCTGCACTAATATCCCGTGTACACATGCATGCTACATGATAGTTAGCCTGCGTACAGATGCGTGTTGCATGCTAGTTAGCCCGCATTTACCTCCAAAAGTTGGAAAAAATATAAAATTGCACAGAATTCGGTGGAGTTTACGGGCTATGGAGGGTTTCCTAACCATTTTACCCCTTGTATCCCATCCACAAACTGAATAACCATCTTTTTCTCATATAAAAAGAGGTCTTGGGGAGTCATTTATGAAAATGAGAAAGAGAATAAGAAAACTATGTCAAAATCCCCTCCCTTTCTTATCCCAAGATTTGCATCCCATTCTGAGTTTTAGCCTCAACCCTCCGCTCAAGCCTTTCTCCTTATGAAACCATTCCTCCTTACCTTGGTAATATGTTGGTTGCAAGAATATAATGTGGGATTGATGCACTTGAAGCTACGATAGAGGATCCTGGACTTGGTTTGTGGAGTGGTTTCCAACAAAGGTTGTAATCCTTTTGATCTTGAAATTGAATAAAAGAGTTCATCCTTGTCCCAAAACCCTATGTTTACATGTTTTTGTTAATTTGCACATTTATATCTATGTCTAAACTTTTAAAGTTATCAATAGAGATTTCATATGTTGTTGCATTGTATTCCTAACCTTTTGCAGGTCAACTTTGGGAGGATATCTGTGGTCTAGGAGGCAACAACAAGCGAAAGAGGTCTACACCAACTGCAAGGACTAAAGGTGCACTCATTACCTCTCTTTCCTTTCTCTCTCATCACTTAGTTTAGATGGTTTTGGGGTAGATTAAGGGTAGAAAAATCTTTTAAGGGAGTTATCGCTCTACCTTTACTTTAGACCCAGTATAGGGGGATTTTCCCCGTAGAAGAATTGGCGACTCCACTGGGGATTCTCTCTAGGGTATTAGTGGGAGATTTTGGTTTAATTTGATTTTTTCAGTTTCTATTTGAGTTTTCCAAGTTACCGAGTCAGTTAGGGTCTCTGGTCACCTTCCAGGTGCCTAACAACCTTCCCTACCCAGTCTGCTATCCAAAACTTTTTCTTTTTTGAAAGTTTGCAGAGGTGTACGCACCCTGTCCTCTGTATAGCCCACATACATACACGATCTGCATAGTATACAACCCATGTACATACACAGGCTGCTTGTGCACAACACGTGTCTCTGTGTTTTGGAAGGGTTTTAAAAAAAAGACTTTTTCTTTCCTAGCAAGAAGCTTTGTGCTTCTCAGGACTTCTTGAACTCTTCAAGGTCTTTGTTAATTATGTTTGGTTGGGTTAAAGATTCAGTTTATATTGCACTTTGTAATGAACTGTTGTTGTTTCTTTATTTTCTTTTGTTTGCTTTGAAGGTTTAGGGTGAACTTATAAGCGTTAGATCCTCCCGTGGATTGCAGTGAATCCATGCGTTCAACAAGTGGTTTAGGGTCTATGTTAGTCTTCGATTTATTTTCTCTTTACCTTGTTTGTGATTTGAAAAATGAAAAAAGTATCATTTACTTGTGATTTTCTTTTCCAAGCTTTCAAAAAATAAAAAAAATTGTTACATTTAGTTATACATTTTTGTTTGGTAGGTTTAGCATAAGCTGTTTATTACAAAAGAAAAGAGTTCCATTTCCAAAGTTCCTTCTTTGATATTTCCTTGAAATTTTAGTAGTTTGCATCTACATTGTAAAACGAAAAGCGCATTCTAGGAAACTTTTTGCATTTTAGGATCTTGAACTTTACTTCGAAAAGTTTGCATTTGCAAAGATTTAAAAGCCATTTTTCAATAGTAGAACCTAGTTTGCTTTTGCACAAATGCTCTAAAGTTTTTATTTCTTCTCTTTTGTCTCTTGTAAACACCATAAGTTGTGTGTCCGTACTCTTTTGAGTAAATCAAGCCAATTAAAATCAATATTAACACTTAAAATCAACTAGACTTTTGTTTGTAGGGCTCACCAAGTAGTCTAGGCTTTAAGGGCTTGAAATGGGTGTGGAGAGGAAAATATTCAAGGCCGCTTACACAAACATAAGAGTCTGTGATAGGTAGTGTCAGAGACCAGTTTTGTAAGAGTTATCCAGGACCCCCCTCTAACACATGGGATAAACATGAGGTCTCCTAAGGAAAGGTAGAGGAGATAACCCCTCCAAATCTAGAATGAGCGTAGTGGAGATCGTATATTGAGGGTCATTCTTAGGATTTACACTGATCACATTTGAATATGGAGACTCGTGGACCTCAAATCCATTTGAGATCCTCAATTTTCTTCCAGACCATTTTCCTTCGGTACCCTTGAAAGGCTCTAGACTTGGTTATATTGCTCATTACGATCAACCTGACTATCGATTGTACCCACCTGGTGACTGACTGTGAGCTGGCAACCTAGATTCCTATTTGTAGGGACTTACACGGGTGACTGTGGGGGTATACCATGGTACCTAGGGAAGAGGTCAGAGCACACTTTGTAGAGTATACCCAGAGGGTGTTTCCATTTTCGAGTTACACTTGCACTTGTAAGTTTCTCTAGTGTTGATTGGCGTAACTGTTATTCCTGCCAGCCAGTTGTTTTCTAGTTTTTCCGTTAGGAACTTTTTAGCGTGTTCTTTGTGTTTCATGTTAGATCAATCTTAGAGTGTCGGTTGATCATTTAAAAAGGTGGAATATCAACATCTCTGCCATTCGCGTAGGCTTCAGGGCCTGCCACCAGTTACTTTGGATCGACCTCCTCCACCACTGAGATGCAGGCTAGATCAAGAGGGTTCATTCAAAGCGACTGGGCCAAAAACAAATCTACCTGAGCCGTCTCCTAGAGAATACTTTCCTGCATCAGTGGAATCCACCATTTTTGACCTCGAAGGTGAAGGCTTCAGGCCCACAAACCCTCCGATCACTAACTTATGAATGCCATTTCTTATTCAGATAGTCCCTCCTTAGGTGACTTCACCTGAACATCAGTTTGTTAGACGAGCAACAATGGAAGAAACTAGTGATAATTATTTTGGGAGTCCTCATACTCCCATTTCGACTGCTGTGGGAGGGGGTGCCGTTCCTCCTCCCCCACCTCCACCTATTAGGACCATGGATGTCCAGACATCCACAACTTTGAGAAGTGGCACAATCCCTTCAACGAATCTGACCACTGTTCCCTTTATCCAGAATGCGTCTGGCGCTCCCTTTTCATATGGGATGTCGGGTTTCGACTCTAGTTCAGTCCTAACCTACTCTACTCTACAAGCAATTGGTCTGGGGAAGGGATTTCTAATTCTCCTCTACAAGGATTTGTCATGGTCACTACTACCCCATTCAATGATATCCCTTACAGTGGGGTTCATATCCCTCCTCCATCCCCTTCGCTCGAAGGCGCTTTCCAACAACTGATCAAGCTTAACACCAACTCTAGTTTGTTCAGTGGGGGGAGTCATGGACCTCGGTCATACATGACTCTGATAGGGTCTATGCATTTTTCTTTGTTCGGTGCGTTATGAAATAACGCTTTCTCATTGTCTTCTTTCTTAGTAGGGGGAATACCCATTTTTGGTCAACCAAACCCTATGCAAAGTTTCATTCCTTCACAGGGAGCGACGGCGAGAGTTTACTCCTCACAAGGTCTTGAAATTTCTGGAGAGGATCATTTCCTTCGCAAGGGATGTCGATCGGGGGAAACCCCTCCCACACTCAATGGAACCTTGGACATGGTTCAATACCTATGCCAAGAGGGTCTCCTGGGGGCATCCCTAACCAAATTCATTGGAATATTGTGTAGGGAGCAATCCCTAAACAAGGCATGTCATCCAACTACGGGAATCAGCTGGCGATGCAGAATCAAAATGTTGGCTATTGTGGACTGACTTGGGTTCTATCTATAGGATCACCAACTTCCCTTCGACCATCGGCCCTTCTGGATACCAGAAGGAAACATAGCGCACAAAGTGCACTGCATAGTCTCACCCAAGATGTATTCAATGGGTGGTCGGATGACTCAGGTTTCTGCAACCATGGGATGGGATGTGCTTCTCTCTCAAAGGCATTAGATATACTCAACAACTAGCCCTCAAATACTCATGTATTATGCTAACCCTAGCACGATCTTAGTTCTGGCCAGTGGAAAAACTACTCCAACAAAACTTCATGATCCATTATAACAACTTATACCAAATGCCATCTATTCATCTACTGCAACATAAGATTCATATCTGAATACTGACTATGACATTCATCCATTAGTGTTTTTCTACATATTTCATTAGTTATTTCTAGTGCGCAATATTATTTCCTTTATCATTTTAACATGTTAGACATAAACTCATTAAAGAAGAAAATATAATCAAAAGTACTGCAAACATTCAAACATAACCTAGATATACCATGGTTCACCCCCTCCTGGGGCTACGCCCACAAAGATGAGTCGCTTAAGCTCTTTATTAATCTTCATGCAAAATCCAGTTCCGCGCACTGTACATTTATTCCTCCATTACAATCAATCTCCATAGATTGCAAGAGTCCTCACAAAACTAATAACTTCTAACCAATATCTCAACCAACATCCTAACCAAACCTTTTCATATTCCTAATACATTCTACTTATACAACAAAATGGGACAAATCCCTTACAAAAACCTAACCCTAAGTGGATTAGGTTTGTCCAATTTTCAACTGCTCTACAATAGTTTGTCCACATTGTAACTGCTTTTCCTTGTCGTCGGTTTTCCTCTGTTTCTGGCGCGCTCCCCATTTTTCGGTGTTGCCTTATCTTTTTTGATTTCTTCCTTGATTCCTTCAAAAATTCCTTGATTTTCTCCCTAAATTGGCCTGCACCAACAGGTCCCCAACACTGACATCGTGACTCGTCTTGAGTCACTCACTGAATCCTGCATCTTTCACTGCCCGTGCCAGTGATTCATACATTTTTTCTGCTTTCTAGCATTGCACCTGAGCCTAGTTTCTGTTCTTCTCCATGGATTCTACCATATGCATGGTGACTGGAGGTTTCAATATTTCTCCCCCCTGCAAGCCTATCTGCTCCACCCTTGATTTTGCTGTGTCGATATCCATGACCAACTGTTTAGACTTTTCCTGCAGAGGCTCCAACTAAGCCACCTTGCAATATCTTCTGCAAGCACTGCCTTTTCTTCTGACTGCAAACTCTTCATATACAACTGTCTTAATATTTTATGGCAGTGACATTGTCTTCTATCTCTATTTCAAGTCTTCCATTGATACACAGACCCTATCCTCCTTTCCTTGCAACTCCTGCAAGATTCCGTCTTCTTGTACTTGTGTCCACAATTGGCCACTTTGATCCAACAACTCTGTCATCTTTTATATAACCTTCACTATATTTTCCACAAATTATTTTGTATCTTTCTCTCGCTGCGCTCTTACTTCTGGAGGAGTAGTGGGTACTGTGTGCTCCTCCAACTCCTTTATTTGGCTCTTGTACTGTTCCAAATCCTGAGCTATTTCTTCATCTTTTCTTTCGATGATACTTCCTCTGATCCTGCGCTATCCAGGATGGTTTGAAACACCACGCCAATGTGTTTCTCCATCTCTTCTACCTTCTGTTATGCTAAATTATTCTCCTGCCCTTCCTAGCTAATTTCTTCCTTTAGTGTGATCTCCTCATGCGCTATTTGTAAGTTTGTCGCATTCGACCTTTCCCTGGATTGGATTTCCTATGCAACACTGATTTTCAATTTGTACAATGCCTTCATTGGAATCTTGGGCAACACCAAGTCCAATGTATCTATCTCCTTTAGAGGCTTCTATGCTACCTCTTCATCATTGTACAACATCTTCGATGTTATCATGAAATTTGCGCTCCCCTACACTATGATCTGTACTATTTCCCCTGTTGGCATTCCTTCCCTAGTATTTCCTGGTGTTTCTTTCTGTCGCTGCTCTGCACTGATATTTAGTTGTTCCAGTGCAGTTTTTACCTCCTGTAGCTACTCGATAATTGAATCCCTATGCTTCTCTTCATTCTCCCAAACTTATGATAGCCGATCTTCAATGGTTGTGGCTACTAGTTCGACATCATCTGCCATTAGTGATATGTGAGGTGGTGTCCTATGAGCCTTCACCTTCTTCCTTGAGCCACTTTCTTGCTCCCCTGTTCTCTTCTTTTGGGAATCTGCTGGCTTAGATGTCTCTGGCATGTTTGTATCCACCCCTGTCTCCTGTCCATATTCTTCTTCCATAGGTATATCCTGTGTTTCTGTCCTCACTTTTTCTATTCACACATGTTCTCTTGTAACTCCAGGTGTCTATCCTGTGCACAATGGACCCTATGTGGAACCACCCTATGATTTCTTCTTCGTCCTACATTTCTTTTGAGTTGGGCTACTTCCCCCCACTTGACCTTGTGTTGTATTATTCTTTTTACTCACACCATTTCTTCCTGTCTATTGCGTAGGGACTGTTTTGTCCTTCGTCTGAATCTATATTTTTGGCCCTCTCCTTGGAATTGTTGGTACCTTCCATTCATCAAGAAAATCTTGGACCTGGATTTGGATATCATGTGTCATCACGTAGTAGCTCAGTAGTAACCATTCCTTCACATGACCCCTCTTCGCCTGTAACCACATACCGTGGCGCGTTGCCTGAAAGTTAGCAATCTGTCAAAACTCTTGGACTGTCTAAGGTGATATCCTCCATGTGTCGACTAAGTGGTCCTGGATCTATGAAATATATAGCAGGAATGTATCATTGTTCACCTTCTTCTTCTTCGGGTCCGATGTGCTCCTTAGTGAAGTGTATCGGGCTACACAACATTTTCCTATTCTTTGAAGAAACACAATATACACCAGTTCTTTCCAACCTACTAATGCAATGAGGATGAGTAACCACGAGTAGTGGAACTTAGAGCCCCAATATTGTGTATCCTTATAGTCTTCTAGGAAGGAATTGAGCAAATAAGGGGCCCAAATCATTGATCTCCCCTTCACGCACTGTGTTGTAGCCGCTACCATCCTTGCTGGTACTTTTTCCTTCTTGCATTTGCGCATTAAATTACATGCTAGCAACCTTGTAGAAATTTTTCTCTCCGGATCATTTATGTCACTGATCCTTATCCCCCTACTCCCTCTATCTATGCCACATTTTGCCTTAATTTCATCTGAAATGGCCTTTGCCTTAGTCGTATCCTCCAGATACTGTTCTGGCTTCTCCCCGTCTGTGGGTAGCCCAGTAATTGCAGCTATTAAGTCCACATTGATAGGCACTGTCCTATCCATCCACAAGACACCTCCATGCACCCTTGCTAGGAGCTGTTTCACACATCCATTGATGTATTTACTGTGCCCAAAGTGAGCTATATCTAGTAAGTTCATAATTCCTATGTTTTAGAACCCCAGGATCCACTGCGCAGGTTCCAACAACGGTGCACTTGATGGGCCCTCTCCTCTACTTTCCATGTAGTTGTGCTGTGCCAAATCCAAGAATTTGATGGTATCTGCTACATTGTGGTATGAGTATTTCATAGTGTTCACACCTCCTATAATTTCATCGTCCGCTTTCACTCCATTTGGGATTTTTGGCATTACTATTGTCAATTATGCCTGTGCGCGCAGTATCCCTTGTGCACTGCTTTTAGCCTTAGCTTTCCTTTTCCCTTGTGGGGACGATGCCCATACCTACGATATTACCTCTTGCTATATTTCTTGTTCTTCTCCCATCTCTAGGCCCTCTTGCGCTGAACCCATGGCTTGTTCTTTGTGTTGTGGCCCTTTTCCTCTCGATGCGTCAGACTCTATTCTTTTCGTGTCTTCCTTAGGCTGCTCGACCTCCTACGATGGGTTTTATTCCTCCTCCACCTGTGTGTTATGTGGATCATACTAGGACATATGTATTTCATCCAAATCAACTATCATCAACATGTCCTGTGTCCCTGGTTGCATCATCCGAGTGTTTCTTCTCAAGTTTCAACCGACCCTTCTTGGCACTCCAACTCGTGGTGGTGACATCTTACTAAAATCTAGATTACGGTGCTACAAATCTCAACCTTCTATAAAGAATTCTCACTCTTTCACTTAGAGTTTTCTCTTCGTTCTTCTCCTTAGCTAAAAACATGAATGACTGCATTTCCCCCCTTTTTTTGACTTTATAGAGGGACGACGTACTGACAGTTGTTCCGCACTGACAGTTGTTTCGCATTGACAATTTTCACTTTTTCCTGTGTGCTACACTTTTGTACTTGTCAACTACTTCCCAACACGCAGTGTCTTCAACATTGGTTTTTCTGCAGTACACTGTTGATGCTAATAATTCTATTACATCAAAAACCCTCTAGTATTCTCCTATCTTTTTGTCTTTTTGTTAAATTTCTTCTTTTTATGGATTTTTGTCTTTTTCTTCCAACATCTACTATATACAATATGTACAATCATACCTCCTCTTTTTGTTTACCTCAGGTTATTAGGTCGAATGTCTTGATACAAGTTCTGTAGAATTCCATTCACCAGTCCTCTGAGATTTTTCCCTGCAAGATCTTTCATTTGCAAAACTCCTTCATTTGGGATGGCCTCTACTTGATAAAGCCCTAACCAATGCATCTTGAACTTCCCATGGTGTTGTAGATACCTGCTGTCATAGAGGAGAACTAGATCTCCTTCCTTAAATATTTTCTTCTTTATGTGCCTATCATGCCAAGCTTTGTCCTTTGCTTTTTGTACCATTTCTAGCTCCATCAACTGATACAATCTTTCCTGTACAACACCTTTTTCTGTCATGTTGGTGATTGCTGTTATGTGCATACTAGGTACTAAATAATCCAATGGAAACACTTCTTCCTACCCATACACCAGTCTGAATGGTGTCTATCCTGTAAGCTTCTTTCATGTAGTCATGTAATCCCATAACACTGCTGATACCTTCAAATCCCAATCATCCCTATTCACATTGAAAATATTTTTCAATGCATTTTATATAATCTTGTTAAAATCTCCTACTGTACCATTTTATTGGGGATGGTAAGGTGTGCTGTTCTGATGATATATCTCTAATTATTCTGTCATAGCTCTAATTGTACTGTTAATAAAATGAGTTCCATGATCACTCAACAAAATTCTAGGACACCCAAATCTGGTCACCACGTTCTCAAAGAGAAACTGCACTGCAATCCTTCACTGGGGCTGCTTCTGTCCATCTCGTTAAGTATTCTGTTGCAGTGATGATGTATCTGAATCCTGACCTCCTTGCTGGTGGGTTAATGGGTCCAATGAAATCCACAACCCATTTATCAAATACCTGTAAAGTTACTTGTGAAATAAGTGGAATTTCATCCCTTCTAGATTGTTTTCCCACCCTCTGACAAACATCACAGATTTGACAATATTTCTTTGTGTCCTTATGTACTGTAGGCTACCATAATCCTGCATGCAACACCTTCTGTGTTGTATGATTTTCGACATAGTTCCCTCCATATATTCCTTCATGTGCTTCTGCTAACACCATGGAGCGTTCATGTTCCATCACACATCTTCTCAGAATTCCATCTGCGCTTAACTTGTATAAATGGCATGTAATCAATTGATAGTCTACAACGCGCACTACCAACTATTTTTTGTGTGATAGTGAATTCCTTGGGAGCCATTCCTATGCTAAAAAATCCAATAATGTCAGAAAAATACTCATCATCAATCTGAACAAAAAATAAATTAGCATCAGAGAATTTTTTTTCCAAGTTATTTAGCTCCTCTCCATTAGTAATTATTGACAGATAATTTGGTCCTGCATTCAACTTCCCTAGTTTTACTATGATTTCAAAATCATATTTCTGAAACAATAACAACCATCTACAGATCCCCCCCCCAACACTGGCTTGTTAACTAGGTAGTTTAAAGAAGAATGATTTGTAAACATATTAAAATGTTGACCCAATAAATAATGTCTGAACTTCTGTAGGGCATATACCATAGCTAGACTTTCCCTTTTTGTAGTATTATAGTTTTGATCAGACTCAGAAAATTTTCTACTAGAAAAAATTATTGGGTGATCAATGTCTCCTTCACCTAGCTGTGCCAAAACTACTCCAAGTGCAATGGATGAAGCGTCCACGTGCACATGAAATTATTTTGCCCAATCTGGAAAACTTAGAATTGGTGTTGTCACCATCTTTGCTTTTAGTATGTCCAAGCTCTCTTGTCATTCATCATTCCACTGGAACTTTATGTATTTCTTTGTTAAATTCTCCATGGGGGCATTAATATTTGCATAGCCCTTTGTGAATTTCATGTAGTACCCTGTGTGGCCTAATGTTTCTCTCAATTGGTGCACTGACTTTGGTGTTGGTAAATTGACAATAACAACAATATTCATAGGGTCTACTATCAAGCCCTGTTTGCATACAATATTCCTAATTAGGATGCCAAATGGTATGCTGAATATACATTTATTAATGTTCAATTAGATCTAACATTGCCTACACCTTTCTAGCATTAACCTCATAATTTATACATGGTCCTTCAATAAACTAAATACTATCCAATCATCCAGATAAACCTCTAAAAAATTATGTATAAAATCCTTGAATGCAACTACTACTACTCTAGAAAATATTGCTGGTGCATTATTTAAACCAAATGGAATTACAGTGTACTGATATGACCCCCACTCTATTGCAAATGTAGTTTTGTACCTATCCTCTGGAGCAATTATGATCTGATGGTATCCTAAAAATCTATATGTGAAAGAGTACACTTCCTGTCCTCCCACATTCTCTAAAACCTCATCTGTAAATGGAGTAGGAAAATGATCATGCAAGCATGCATCATTTAACTTCCTTAGATACACACATATCCTAATCCCTCCAGTGTTCTTTCCCTAGACCACCATTAGACTAATCCACTCTGATTCTTCCACGGGCTCTATGATTCCCGATTCTAGCATTTTGTCAATTTATGCCTTCACCTTCTGCTTGTAGATGGGGTTTAATCTGTATGGTCTTTGTCTAACTGGTCTTTTCTCTGGTCTGAGGGGTATCTTCATTTCCCCAAGTTCTCCTGCTACTCCTTTGATCTATAAAAATGTGGCTGGGAATAAGTCACTATACCCACAGAGTAATTCTATATCTTTTCCATTGTCTCACTATCCCAGTAATCTCCAATGCTGTCTATCTTGGGCTTCTCTTTAGTCCCAATATTGACCTTTTTAATATTCATAGGTGCAGTAAAATATTCTAATTGTAACATGGGTTCTTCCAACCCTCTTTATCCTTCCCCTTATAATATTTGTATGTCACATGGGTCTTCCTCTACTTTTTCATCCTCTGTGACCTGATAACATTAAACTAACTATTTAAGTGTTTATTTTCTGTAATCTCTGTCTAATTTCACTGTATCTACTCCATACTCTTCAAATATATTCCCTTTGATCCTATGTAATTCCATATCCACCCATGAATTCTCACTTTCAAATGCAAAGGTCCTAATAAAGTTTTGCTGCATTACACCCCAACTTGCAGTTTCTCTGCGCAGTTCCTGCTCCTTTTACCAATTACTAGGTATTCCTTATAATGTATGAATAAAGTAATGCTTCCATTCCCCTTGTGGTACCAATATCCAGTTACTGACACAATCATCTATGTTTTCTTGGGTTTCCTCTTCCATCATACTTCCGTAAGGGTCTATCGTGATGACTCCAGTAAAATATTATGTGCATCAGTCGCTTACACTTATACCAGGCATTAATTACCTTTTTATGTGCACCCCACCATTGTGCATGTGTGTCCCTCAGTGCTATATCCAACACTAATATTCTTTGACTATCCAAAACCTTTGATTCAAAATCTGTTAGGAATTTTTCTAAATTGTCCTCTTCAGTAAATGTGGGAAACTATCTTACTTCTGTCCCAACCCATCTTACTACATGTGTAACTCTGGAGCACCTCCTAGTAGAGACTTCATGCAATCTTTGCTGCCAGTTTTCTACTCCAGTATTGGAATCTGACATGTCAGAATGAATGCTCCTCCAACTGAGTACTCCATGTGCAATTGGATTCACATAGTCTTCATTTCATGCAGTAGTCCTATACAACTAGTTCAAATCATCCTATAGAACGCTGTCAGGAACAATTTCTACGTATCTTTCACAATCCGAGGGATGTAAAGGTGCTACTACCCTAAATTTCCTAGCTTCGAATATCATCTTTCTAGTCTTTAAACTAATTATGGCCTGATTATAAAAGGCCCAATCAATTCCCAATAGTGTTGGAAATGGTATAGACTCATCCACCATATCCATCACTTCAAAGTCTGTTATGGTGCGCACACCATCTAGATCCACTGTTGTATTCTTCAATCTACCTATGGGAATCACTCTCTTCTAGTTTGATAGCTTCAATTGGATATTGGAATACCCTAGTATAGGTTCTGCCATTGCTTCCCAAGTCTTCTTTGGCAAAATGTTGACATCTGATCATAAGTCTAGGATAACATTTTGCCATGTTAAAGTCTCTTATATTTGCATTCAATATGAACTCTCTACTGGTTCTTTTCTTTCTATGGATTTGATTAATCTTCTTTGGTTCTATTCCTACCCCTCCCTCTATGCTATATTTCTCAAGCATACTTTTAGACAAATCCATGGCATTCTTGTCATTAGGTAAAGAAATCCTTTAAGTTACTTACTTTCTCTATTTTCTATCCTTTGTAAGTACGATCCAAAGACTGAGGCATATAAAAAACAGGAGTATCATAACTCAGTGCAGTATTCGATGTGGAGGATACATTCTCCTTCAGGAACTCCTTATTTTCTTCCTTGAAAGTTTCCTTCTCCTTCTTTGCATCAAACTGCTGCTGTGGTTGAGTGTTCTTCTGAATCCAACACTAAGATTCCTTCTTCTGATCACGTGCATATTCTCTTGTCTTCACTCCTCCTCTAGTCACTATATTGATGTTCCTCCCAGTATCCCTTATTTCTACAATAATCCACTGAACATTTTGGTTATTTATATTCCTCTTCTCCTGGATCTTCGTCATTAACTTCGGGAACTCTTCTGTCACATGATCTATTGCATGCAAGTACATACATGTTGCTGTTGGTTGAGGAAAATCTCTAGCATAGTGTCCTTGCTGTTGAAAATTATGGTAGATAATAGGCCCTCTGCCTTTGCCCATTCCTCCTCTTCCTCTACCTATGAATCCTCATTTGTTTTCCCTGTGGATCCATGTTCTGATACTGTGTTGCCTAATTATACCGTGGGTTTTGCTGAAACTTTGGCACTGTTTGAAATTGTTGCGCGTTGCCAAAACGTGGCGCAGTCTATCCTTCCATCAACTCAGTCTACATCCTGTATGAATTTGAGGTTCTTTCCTTCATTAAATCCAGGGTTCTACATTTTTTGTCTTCTTTCCCCGCTGACTTACAAAAGTTACAGAAATTACTCTTCGGTTCCGTCTTGTACTTTTGCATCATAGGGAAATGATAAGGATCATGCCCATGTGTCTTGCATATTTCACACCAAGTCCCTCCTGTAGGAAATGGATTTGGAAGACCTAATCCCAAGTACTGTGCAAATGTCAGACACTCATTCTTGTGATGTCCCTTTGATCTTCACATGGTACATCGCACTGCTTCTCTTCTCTCCCTACTTTTATTCTTTTTTAATTGCATAGTCAAGTTCTTCAGGTCTTCCTTCAACTCCTCTATAGATGGATTTGTCTGATTATATTGATTCTCCTCTAACTGCATCACTACTTGCAGTTCCTCTTCCTGGGTTTGAAATTTCTGCTGTCTCAATGGATATTTGAAATGTGGTAACAAAGAATTTATAAACAATTGTCTGTGCTGCATGTCAAAAATGGGATACTTCAATTTACCTTTCAATGTATTGAACTTTTGATCGATGTCCTAGATAGACTCTCCTGGTTTGTTTCTAACCTCAATCATCTCATTCATAAACCGATCCTCTGATTTCGGCCTCTGAAACATGGTGATCAATGCTTACTTGATCTCTGCTACTGTTCCCGGTGCACCTTGTGGATTGTTTACTGATAGATTCATGTACCAATCGAGCACACATTTTCTGAATGTTATTGCTAGCTGCTCTACTTTTGCTTCCTCATCAATGACTCTTTTCGCTTCCCATATTCACTCACACATGAATAAGTTCTTCTCTGGGTCTTTTGATCCATCCTCATGGAACTCTGGTAATATTATCATTGGATCTAAACCTGCCATTGTGGAATGTGTTGTACCTGCTCCGCGTGGTACTACTATATGCGTACTGTTGTTCGGACTTGAATTCCCAATGGTATTGCTACTAGTAATTCCACTTGTACTACTACCTAAAATGTTGCTAGTACTTCCACTTGTACCCTTAATTATATTATGATCTCCTAGATTCCTCTGACTATCAGTCACTTTCTCTCTAAAAAACTCTTTATTTGTTGATGTGTTAATCATACATGGGGTTGTAGGTTCTACACTGATTCATATATGGATAGGCATACCTGTTTCCTCATTATATCCCGCTCCTCTTGTATTTCTTTCATATGTGGCGTGCCATATTTATTCAATGTGCTCCACAGAACGAAGATCCTCTACATGTTCCTCATCACTCTCCAAGCCTTCCCTCTTGACTACTTCTCTTTTCTTCCTATTGATCTTATATTGGTAGGGTGTGCCACTATGTGTCGTTCCTGCCTTCTATAAAATTTCCTGGATCTCCTCTTGATCCATCATAATGGGATCTTTCTCTTTAATGTGATCTATTCTATCCATGTCCCCCTCCATCTCAGACCTTCCTCAATGTTTCCCCTAACTTCCCCATGCATGCAGGGTAGTTTAGTTGTCTGATTCCATAACTAATACCCCTTTATCATGCAATAATCTCTTGATTGAAGTGTACAATGACTTGATGTACCTTCCCCTTGGACCCTTAAAAAACTCCTTCTTTGATACATTGTAAGACTTTGATGTATCTACTGCAAAATCAGTGGTATACCCCACTAGAATGATTTCTAGCCAAAAATATACTACACACATGAATTTGTTATTCACCCTCTTCAACCACACAATATTCTCTTCTGTCCACTCCACTAATCTAACTCTATTTTTTGGATGGGTATATTTCAACCATGCTATCCATTCCTGCAATAGAATGGGAAAATCACTAAAGAAACTCTCATGTACTTCGCTGAATACATATCTCTCCAAGTACTGTCTTGTCTTAAAACTAGGGATTCTATTATATTCATGGGAAAACTCTAGTTCTTGAAATATCAACCATCTTTCAATCTCCTCTTTCGTGGGGTTCCAACCTAAAAACATCCCCTTTCTTAAACCCTCACACTATACTGCGTGATACATCCCTCCCGATCTAATCTTCTGAGTTCCAATCGACAACGAAACCATTGTTGGCTATTATGGGTTGACCCAGGTTTTAACTATAGAATTACCAACTTCCCTTTGACCATCGACCCTTCTGGATACCAAAAGGCAACACAGAGCACAAAGTGCACTGCACAGTCTCACCCGATATGGCTTCAATGGGTGGCATCAAGACTTAGGTGTCTGCAACCATGGGATGGGATGTTCTTCTCTCTCATGGGAATTAGATCTACTCAACAACTAGCCCTTGAATACACATGTATTATGATAACCCTAACATGATATTCATTCTGATCAGTGACACAACTACTCCAACATAACTTCATGAACCATTATAACAACATATACCAAATGAAATATATTCATCTACTGCAACATAAGATTCATATATGAATACTAACTATGACATTCATCCATTAGTGTTGTTCTACATATTTCATCAGTTATTCCTAGTGCGCGATATTATTTCCTTTATCATTTTAACATGTTCAACATAAAATCATTAAAGAAAATATAATCAAAAGTAATGCAAACATTCACACATAACCCAGATATACCGTGGTTCACCCCCTCCTAGGGCTACGCCCACAAAGATGAGTCCCTTCATCTCTTTATTAATCTTCATGCAAAATCCAGTGCCATGAACTGTACATTTCTTCCTCCATTACAATCGATCTCCACAGATCGCAATAGTCCTAAAAAAACTGAGAAATTCTAACCAATCTCTCAAACAACCTCCTAACCAACCCTTTTCATATTCCTAATACATTCTACTTATACAAACAAATGGGACAAATCCCTTACAAAAACCCTAACCCTAAGCGGATTAGGTTTGTCCACTTTTCAACTGCTCCACAACAATTTTTCCACTTTGTAACTGCTTTTCCTCAGCATCAGGTTTTCTCTATTTCCGACACTACTTTTCCTTTGTTTCTAGTGTGCTCCCCATTTTTCGGCACTGCCTTATCTTTTCCTATATTTTCCTTGATTCCTTAAAAAATTCCTTGATTTTCTCCCAAAATTGGCCTACGCCAACACAAATGAAAACCATTTTTATTGGACAGGGCCACCATGGTTTCTACCAAAACCATGGCCAACAACCAAAATTTTCCTGGAAACCTAGTGCCAACCAAAATCCAGGTCCCTCTTTTCATTTGAATCCACCACAACCTAGACTACCTTTCTTGGCAACTCTGCATTTTCTAGACTTGTCGAGACTGTTGAACGACCTAATATGTCATGATCCATGTTGGCCCACCCATGCAGACTAAGTTTCCCTCAGACATCCCTAAGTTTGAAGGAAATCTTGACGAGGATCCAGGTGATCATGTTATGACATTTTATTTATGGTGCTCATCCAACTCATTAATTGATGATTCCATTCAGTTGCATTTTTTTCAACGCACTCTTATAGGGGGTGCTGCGAAATGGTATATCGATCTCAATAGCTTGAAGTAGTATGATTAATTTAATGACTTGGCTATGGTTTTCTTAAACCATTTCCAGTTACTAGTAAGATACGATGCCGACATCAAGTTGCTGGCCAACTTCGAGCAAACAAAAGCCGTCCATATCTTGGATCGCATTCGAGAATGGCATCGACGAAAGAGCTTGATCAAAGTTAAGTCCCCTCCCGTGTTTTTCTCAAGTGGGTCCTAAAGTCCTTGGTGCCTCCTGTATCCAAAGACGTCACAACGTCTATGTTTTTTTTTTGAAGAGGCTATCATGAGAGCCCAATAACTGGATTTGATTTACTCTCAATCTGGTATGCTATATGAGATCCTCCCCGATGCACCACGATTGACTTTCGATAAGACCAAACATAAGTCTCGGCCTCACGTTGATGGCATAGTAGGCTCATCACAGAGAAATCCCACATATCACTTGACTAATCAGTTACAATAGTTATTGATTCAATAGACTGTGGCCAACCAAACTCCTAGTTCGGTTTCCCCTGTAACCTAAACGTTGGATGTACACAATGTCCAATCGACGAATCCCAAGGGTACCCAAAAAACCGAGGGAAAGAGGAAATATAAAAACAAGAAGGGTAAGGGGGATAAGAAGGCTTTGAATAATGCTAGTGCGGGAAAAAATGAAAAAAAAGAAGGTAAAGTTTCTGTGTAATCTTTGCACAGACGACCACTTGACTCACCAATGCCCTCGGCTTGAGGAAGCCCAAAAGCTATTGACACAAAAACAACCTGCCGTGTTAACCAACCCTTTTCCACAAGGGAAAAATTTGGCTCAAGCTTCCTCATCCATGAATGCACTGGGGGGAAACCAGGGAGCCTCCGCACCTAATGATAACAACATAGCCACAAACATTTATACGATGAATTCCAAATCTCATCTACATATCAGGGCTCATAATTACGGAATTCCAGAATCTATTGAGAAGGGAAAGGAAGCCTCCAACCCACTGCCTCCTCTTCAAATTGAGAAGATTGTGGGAGAAACTATGAATCAAATCCCTAAGGGTGCATTTAAAAAGGATTCTCACAACCCGAAAGCAATGGATGCTCATAATTACTCCGTCGTGGAGGATCTGGCACAAATTCCTTGTGCAATGTCCTCTCTGGAAGTCCTCCAAAGTTTCCCCTCACAAAGGAAAGAGTTGTTGTCTGCCTTGGGAGAGTCCGAGAATACTAAATCATGAATGATTGTTTTTTACCCTACAAATTATAAACTTCGTCTTCCTTACCACATCACTTTTCAGATAGTAGTGGTGTATGCCACAAAATTTTTGACACATAATATTTTTTGTACAGTGGTTGATAAGGGTGCCTTGACTTGTGTGATGTCGTTGGCATGTTGTAAGGATATTGGCCAACCTGAGTTGTCTTTGTCGTCCACGTTGATAACTGCATTTGATGATCGATCTTTTAGACCACATGGAATAATTCCCTCCTTCCCCATGCAATTGGAGGGAAAAACTGTGTGCGTCGAAGTAGAAGTAGTCAATGCGCCTCTCGACTAAAATCTTTTGTTAGGGAGGAGTTGGACTTACACTATGACGACGATTGTATCCACCATTTTTCGAGTCTTTTTTTTCCTCACGAAGACCGGATAATAATCGTTGATCAATTATCCTTCTCCCATCCTAACCATTCATCGAGGGTATCCATGGTCCCCATGATTGACAACCCGGAACCAGGTACCGTCAAATTAGGTTCCAGATTGTTTCCATCTTTAATGTGGACTTTTGGTTATCCGCCACTTGCTAATGATTTCAAGTTTATTTCCACTGACCCTGACTAGCCGAAGGCTGCAATATTTCAAGTCACATCTTTTAGAATGAGTTACTTTAATGACCCGTGGATTTTAACTTTCCCATCGGCTTCAATGGAAGGGGTAGGGCACCTTGGATTGGCTATTCCCTTATCCACTACTGAGGTTGCATACAATATTGTCTAGCAAGCCTAGACTAACCCTAATTCGGCTCCCCCATAGGTGCTAGATCCCGTTCTCGAGCTTATTTGGGCTCAAGACTCTCTCGCCACTTATGATACTTTGGACTTAGTCATGCCCTCTGATGAGGTGATTTTGGAGGCAATGATTGGGCCAGACATACCTTGGGAAGATATTCATCAGATATCTTACTTCTTACATGAGTTGAAGAGAATAGAGGTAGGAGAGTTCATTACTACCGTGAATGGAGATGCCCCTTGTCATGTTAACCCTCTGGCCATGCACAAAATCTATGCCAAGGGAAACATGTAAATTATAGCTGAAACAATTCCTATCAACATCTCTAGAACCCCTGACATCATGGAAAACATCTTCGTCGGAGCAGATTGTTCCCCTGAAGAGATTCATACCTACACTGAATTATTTAAAGAGTTTTGTGATGTCTTTGCTTGGTCTTATGAGGAGATGCCAGACATTGACCCACATATCATTGAACATGAGATCACAACTTACCCCGATGTTAAGACTGTCTGACATAAGCTTCACCAAGTCAATCCTCGCAAGGAAACGATGATCAAGGTTGAGGTAGAGAAACTCATTAAGGCTGGTTTTATCTATCTTGTGCAATTGACAACATGGGTGTCGAACCCTGTTCCTATCAACAAAAAGAAAGGTATGATCTGCGTGTGTATGGAATTTTGTGACCTAAACAAATCTTTCCCTAAAGACAATTTTCCAACCCCATTCATTGATTAGATTGTCGATGAATGTGCGGGTTATGAGGTATTTTATTTTATGAACGATTTTTCGAGGTACAACTAGATTCAGATCAAGCCCAAGGACCAACATGAAACAACATTTATTTGTCTTGGGATACATTCACGTACAGGAAAATTCCTTTTTGCCTTAAGAATGTTGGAGCCACTTTTCATCGGGCCATGTCGTTTGCCTTACACGACATCAAACACATATTCAAGGCGTATCTTGATGATTTGACATCACGTTCTCGTAAGATATCCAATCACCCCACCCATTTATGACTTATCTTTGAGAGGTTTCACTACTATTGGATTCACCTGAATCCAAATAAGTGTAGTTTTTGCATGACATTGAGATGCTTGTTAGGTTTTATCATATCAACTAAAGGGATCATGGTCGATCCTCTGAAGGGTGAGGCAATAGTTTAATTTCCTCCCCCATGCAAAATCCCCCAGCTTCAAAGTCTACAAAGGAAATCCAAATTTCTTCGGTGTTTTGTTGCCAACTATGCCGAGATTACTAAAGGGTTTATACGTCTCTTGGAAAAAGGGGTCCCATTCTATTGGGATGAAGTGACTCAATGCTCTTTTGAAGCATTGAAATGTGATCTGACGTCTACTTCTCTGCTTAGTCCTCTGGATTATGGTAAGCATTTCTTGTTGTATTTGGCTGCCGTAGAGTCTACTATTGGCATAGTATTGGTCCAAGAGGATGACGTGCTCAAAGAAAATGTTATCTACTATCTTAGTCAGGGCTTGATAGGACCGGAACTCAAATACACACATGTTGAGAAACTTTCTTTGCCAGTTTTTCATGTTGTCCAATGGTTCTGTTGTTGCATCTTACTTCGCAAGATCACTGTTGTAGATGTCATGAACACTTTTCAATATGTGTTAACACGACGGGTCATCAGTGGGAAAATAAGACGATGGATAGTCATCCTGCAAGAATTTTACTTGGATTTTGTTTCAGAAAAGTCTAAAAAGTATTTTGTCTTTGCTGAACTAATCTGGGAACTTTCAGTCAAGAGTGGTAATAATTTTCTCGAAGAGTCACTGATCAATGGGGATATTTTCCTTATTGCATCTTCATACCCTTAGTATGGAGATATACTTGTGTATATTCACACTTTGAAGTGCCCAACTTTTGCTTCTCGTGATGAGCTTCAACGAATACGCCATCAAGTGCAGAACTATCTTATCCTCGATGATACTTTATATCGTTGAGGAGTGGATTGAATTCTCCATCATTGTCTCAATCACGAAGAGGCATAACTTGTATTGAATGACTGTCGCATAGGAGCATGTGATGGTCACTTGTCTGGGTTTGCGACAACCCAGAATATTCTTCACGCTGGATACTTTTGGACCTTGTTGATAAAAAATTGTGTAGAGGTGGTCAAGAAGTGTCACCCATTCTAGATATTCTCTCGAAAGATGCGGGAACACCCAACTCCCATGTTCCCAGTTATTTTTGTTGGTCTCTTCACCAAGTGGGGGATTTATTCCACTACATGCCACCCAATTTCATCTAGGGGGCATCACTATATCATCATAGTACTAGACTACTTTACTAAGTGGGTTGAAGCTATGTCGATATTCAACAATGACGGGGAAACGACTGTACTTTTTCATTTTTAACCAGATTGTAGCTAGGTTCGGTATTTCGAAGGATATTGTCATAGATCATGGCAATCAATTCTAGAAAAAGATGATGTCTGAGTTAACATAAAAACTATGTTTAAGAAGGAACATTCGTCACCTTACCACCCACATGCGAATGGTCAAGTGGAGGCTGTTAATAAGTCTCTCAAGACTATTCTTCGACGGACGATGAATTCGACCAAGTCAAATTGGAATTTGATGTTGTACTTGACACTTTGGGTCTATCGAACCTCAGTCAAGACTGCTACCGATTTTTCTCCTTTCCAACTCGTTTATGGGCTGGAGGCAGTCTTTCCCATAGAGTACCAAATCCCTTCTCTTAAGTTGGAAGTGGAACTACTTCCCTACACTACACCACTTTAAGAGTATATTTTATATCTTGAGCAGCTCGTTGAGCAATGTCGAGATGCAGCCTTAGACAACGAGGCTCACAAACAATGTGTCAAGTGTCAGTATGATCAGTCCATACGCCCTCAGATTTTTTTCAAAGGCAATCTTGTCCTGGTCTATGACCAAGATAGATATTGCTTGGGGGAAGTCAAGTTCAAACCCATGTGGTTCAGACCCTTCATTGTTAAGAAAGTTTTAGAAAAGGGTGCCTATCAACTGGTTGATTTCGAGGGTAAAACTTTATCGGAGCCTAGAAATCGGCTCTACCTTAAGAAGTATTATGCTTAGATCGGTCACTTGAGTGTGACTTATTGTATATAATGTATAGATTTATTTATACAGTCTTGTCTTTTTTTATCATAGATGTGTAGTTTATTGTGTTTTCTTTTCACTCTGGCATATGTCATGTGAATATGAGGTCTATGTTGGGTTCACAGACGGTGCTAGCTGACTCACTCGGAGGCTTGCTTTCACAACTTGGGCGATCTTTACACATTTTGGTTATTTGATGTCTTATGGAGGTATTTTTCTAGGCATAGAAACCAATAATGTTTTTGAGTACAGTACCATAATATATTTACTATGTGATGCCTTTTCACATGGTATTTCTCACCCCCGGGTTTATCTAGATGCTCAATTGGTCGTGTCTTAGTTAAATGGAGGTATACCGTGTCTACGATCCCACCCTTCACCGAAGATTCCTTAGGGTACTGTTGGTTGTGGAGCCTGATTATCTTCCTGATTTAGAGGTCTTTTACTTTCAACCATGTTTATACCCCAGAAGTATGTACACTCTTCCACGTGGGGGAGTGCAGAGGGGGGTACCCCCTCT